>ML777557.1:1759177-1784182 GCA_009831015.1 Picea engelmannii | reverse complement strand
AAAAAGAAGTCTTTCTTTGTGAAAAGTTGTTGATTTTTGCATTTAGTAAAAGTCTTTTGTTTCCAGCTTTTTTCATTCGTTTTTGCTTTGAGTCTTTACACATCATCAGTTTCACCTTCATACCCTATGACGTAAAAAATCCCATAAAATCAACGCTAATTTAAAATCTATTAGACTTTTTGTTTGTAGGTTTCACAAACTAGTTCAGGACTAGGGCCTTGGATTAGGTTGGAGAGGAAACTCTCCAAGGCCATTCAAAACCAAACATTGGAGTCTGTGATAGGGAGTGTAGAAGTCCAGTTTCGTGGAAGTTATCTGGGACCCCCCCTCTAACACAGGGGATAAACATGAGGTTGCGTGCGGAAAGGTAGCGGAGATAACCCCTCCAAAGCCAGACCAAGCGTAATGGAGAGCACATATCGAGGGCTTGTTTTGGGATTCCGTCGTTTGCATTTGCCACGGGGCTTTGTGGGTCTCAAATACATTCAAGGTCCTTATTTTTCTTCTGGACCATTTTCTCTCGATACCCTTGACAGGTTTCGAGCTTGATACCCTGCTCATTGTGGTCTACCCGACTTTCGACTGTACCCGCCTGGTGACTGTTCGCGTGCTGGCAAACTAGTTGCCAATCTTTTTAGGGACATACACAGGTGACTACGGGGTATACCATGGTACCTAGGACATACATTGGGCCACAATTTACAGAGTATACCCAGAGGGAGCTTCCGTGTTCGAGTTTCACTTGCACTGGTAAGTTGCTCTAGTGTTAGTTGTTGTAACTGTTCTTCCAACTAGTTTAGTGTTTGCTTGTCTTATCTCTTAGGGGCTTCTTTTTAGTGTGTGTTACTGTTTGAACATGTAGGATACCTTAGCATGTCTTGGATATTCTCACACAGTGGAGGATCCCAAGATCTGCCGGTCATGAAGGCTTCTGGGCCTGCTGCCGGTTATACTGGAGCCACCCCCGCCACCATTGAGGCGGAAGCTAGACCAACAAGGGTCTTTCGAAGCAACCGATTTACAAACCATTGTGCCCGAACAACTCCTGGAGGAATCAACTGCCAATATTGGCTCGGTTGAAACCCCAACCAATGATACTTGGCCATCGGTCATTGTACCAATCCAATTTTACGAATGCCTGTCAGTGCCTCACACAGCTGTGGAAACAAACGCTGTTACTTCCTCTGGGAATTCTTCCACTCCCACCACCACTGCTACCACAGTAGAAGCATCTCCTAAATTGTCATCGACGGTCCGGGACACCATGGTCTCGGTTGCAACTACGTCGCACAGTGGACCGATCCCATCTATCGCAACAGCCACAACTCCCTTTACACCTAGTGTGACAGGCCCTCCTTTCTCATACGGTATGCCTAGTTCGGGTACAAGTCCTGCACTCACTCACTCCACTTTACAGACTTTGGGTCTGGGGGTAGGGAGCTCTAACGCTCCTCTACAAGGTCAACTTGGGGGCACTTCCATCCCTTTTAATGATTTTCCTTATGCTGGAGGTCATATCTCTCCTTCGTCCCCTTCGCTTGGTGGTCTGCATCAGCAGTCCGCAGGGTAGCCTGCACACACTAGTTTATTTGGAGCTGGGAGTCAAGGAACACCTGCGCACACTATGTCGGTAGGTTCATCACCATTTGTTTGGAATGGGATGTTTGGTAACAACAATTTCGCATCCACCGCTTTCCCGTCTGGGGGCACTCCCATTTTTGGAGAGTCTACTCCGACGCAGGGTACTATTCTTGCGCCGGGGGCACATATAGCAGGACCTTGGAACTCAAGACAAGGATCTGTTCCCTCCTCTGGAACGTCGTTCTGGGGTAATTCTTTCCACAGTCAATGGAACCCTGGACAGACTTCTATGCCTCTCCCATCAGGATCGGCATGGGGTAATCCTTCCCAAAGTCCTTCAAACATGATGCATGCCCAACATCCTATGTCCTTTATGGGGAATCAGCCAATGATGTCTAGACAGATGAAAAATCCTTACGCTGGTGAGGGCCATGGTTTCTACCAGAATCCGGGCCAGCAGCCAAACTTTTCCTGGCAACCTAGTGCTAGTCAAACTCTAGGACCCTTTTTCCCAGGCTATCAGTAACAACCCAAACTACCATTCCTGGCGATGTTACACTTGCCAGATTTGACAAGGTTGTTAAATGATCCTATTTGTCACAATCCACGTTGGCCTCCTATGCCAACGAAGTTGCCTTCGGACATTCCAAAGTTCGAGGCCAAGCCTAATGAAGATCCAGGTGATCACGTGACTACCTTCCATCTTTGGTGTTCATCTAACTCATTGAAAGATGACTCCGTTCAGTTGCGATTGTTTCAACGCACTCTTATTGGGAGTGCCGCAAAATGGTACATCGAGCTTGATCACTCCAGATACTCTTCTTTTGGCGAACTGGCGATGACCTTCCTTAACCATTTCCAGTTACCTGTGAGATACAATGCTGGCACAGAGCTGCTTGCCAATTTCGAACAGACAACAATAGACCTTATCTCTGATCATATCCGAGAGTGGAGACGCCAAAAGAGTCTAATCAAAGTACCAATCCCACCAGCATTCCTTCTTGAGTGGTGTCTTAAGTCTTTAGTCCCACAATTATCCAAAGACATCACAACTTCAGGAGTTTTCTCCAAAGAAGATGCCATCATGAGGGCTGAACAGTTTGAGCTCATCTATTCTCAGTCTGGTTTATCATACAACATCCTGCCGGATGCACCACGATCGATACTGGATAAAACTAGATAGAGAGTTGGACCACATGCCGATGGTATTGTTGGTTCAGCACAAACCAAGCGCGCTGAGCAATTGACAAAGCAATTGCAATAGTTATCTATACAACACTTAGTGGCCAACCAGACTACTGCTTTGGCTGCTCATCCTACCCAAACGTCAGAAGTACACTCTGTGCAGTCGACTAACCCAAAGGCCACCCAGCAGCCTGAAGGGAAGAAGAAACAACGAAAGAAGGGTAAGGGGGATAAAAAACCTACTGATAATGCTGGTGAGGGAACCACAAAAAAATGAAAGGCGAGGTATCCGTGCAACTTGTGTGAAGAAGACCACCCGACCCATCTATGTCCTTGACTTGCAGAGGCCCAAAAGTTTGTCACACAGCAACAACAAGCTGTGTTGACTAATCCATTTCAGCATGGGAAAAATTTAACTCAAGCCTCTACAAGTGCTGAAGGGGGCAGCCAAGAAACCTTCCCTCCTCCAAACAATTCCTCATCCGTGAACATATATATGGTTAGGGGTGATGCTTTCATAACGACTAGAGCGCATGACTATAGTAAACCAAGCGCCTCTGAGAAGGGTAAAGAAGTTGAACTCCCATATCTTCCTCTACAGATCGAGAAGACGTTGGGAGAAACAATGATATGCATTCCAAAGGGTGCATTTAAGAAAGCTTCTCACAACCCAAACACAAGGGCCGCCCATAATTACTCTGTGGTGGAAGATTGATCACAAACCCCTTGTGCGATGTCTGCTTTGGATGTCCTCCAAAGCTGCCCGGCTCAGGGGAAAGCCTTGTTGACTGCTTTAGGCTCTACTGAGACTTGTAACCCGGGTACCATCATGTTAGATACAACCGAATTGAAACCTCATCTTCCTTACCACATCACATTTCAGATAGTAGTGGCTCATCCCACGAAAACTTTTACTCTGAATATCTTCCGCACAATGGTCGACGAGGGCTCCTCGACATGCGTTATGTCGTTAGCATGCTGGAAGGCCATCGACCAGCCTATTTTGTTTCCATCACCTACTCTCCTCACTGCTTTCGACGGTCGTTCATTCCGACCATAGGGCATCATTCCTTCTTTCCCTGTGCAGTTAGGAGGGAAAACTATGTGTGTCGAAGTAGAGGTAGTCGATGCTCCCCTCGACTATAATCTCTTGTTAGGACGGAGTTGGACTTATGCTATGCACGCTGTGGTTGCTACAGTTTTCTGAGTCTTGCTGTTTCCACACGAGGGTCGGATAGTGACCATTGATCAACTGTCTTTCTCCAGACCTGACCCAGCTTTGGGGGCATCCATGGTCCCGATGATTGATAATCCTCAACCAGGTGTCGTTAATGTAGGAGTGGGTTTGTGCCCATCCTTGATGGGTACCTTCGATTTCCCACCTCCTCACGACGATATCAAATTTATATCTAATCACCATAAGGTTGAGATTTTTCAAGTTTCATCGTTCTGCACGACTTACGTTGAGGATCCTTGGATTCTTCCTTCCCCATCAGCCATGATGGATGAGACAGGGCACTCAGGCATGTCCATGCCCTTGTCGGCCGCTGAAGTAGTGTACTCTTTAGTCCAGTAAGCTTCAACTAACCCTAATCTGACTCCCGCACAAGAATTAGATCCACTTCTAGAGCCTATTTGGGCTCAGGGTTCTCTTGCTAACGTCGATTCGTTAGACTTAGTCTTGCCTTCTGACGAAGCAGTAAATGAAGCAATGACTAGTCCGAACAAACCTTGGGAAGATCTTCATCATAGATCATATTTCCTCCCAAAGTTAAGCCAAATCAAAGCAGGAGAATTCACCGTGATTATGACTGGAGATAGGTCTTGTCATACTAATCCCTTAGCTACACACAAGATCTATGCTGAGGGAAATATGGCAACCATTACTAAAATGATACCTATCAATATCTCCAGAGCCCCTGGTGTCATAGACAATGTTTTCGTCGGAGCATACAACTCCCCCGAGGAGATGCCAGGCATCGACCCACAAAGAGTCTATCATGAGCTAACTTTGTTGTTTTTCAAGTTCGCTTTGAGATCTGAAAGCAACATCCGGCGAGACTGCATTTATGCTTTTTGATCTCGTCTGGATTAACTGAGAAAAGTAACCATCATGGAGTCTTCTTTAAGCCCTTTTCAGACTCCTTAAAAATGAAAAGATTGTCGAGTGACCTTGTTTCTTCACACTCGCTAAATTGGTCTAGAAGAACGTTCCTTAAACGGGTCTCCTTTTAAGCCCTTTTTAGACCCTCTAAAAATGAAAAGATTGCCGAGCGATCTTGTGACCTTTCACGCTCGTTAAAATGAAATTTGAAGTCACGTCTGTCCGACAATAGTTTACCCCTTTTTCGGTCCAGACGGTCAACTGTACGAACAAAGGTATACTCTATCGAATTCCCATTCTTTAGAAGAGTATCCTCAGGTATAATTTTATTCCTTTTTCGGGCCTAAGGGACTAAATTTACGAAAAATAAACCCCCATGGAGTCCATAGTTAAGCTCTTTTCAGACTCCCTAAAATTGAAAAGATCGCCGAGTGACCTTATTCTTTCACACTCGTTAAATTGGTCCAGAAGAATATTCCTGACGGAGTCCATAGTTAAGCTTTTTTCAGACTCCTTAAAAGTGAAAAAATGGCTGAGTGATCTTTTCCTTGTCACACTCATTAAAATGGTTTTGACTTGACGTCTAATTGGTGCTAGTTTATCCCTTTTTCGAACCGACTAGACTATTGTCGAAAAAGGTACCCCAGTGGAGTCTCCTTTTATGCTTTTTCAGACTCTCTAAATATGAAAAACCACCGAGCTTACCTTCTTTGGGCTCATTAAACTTACATCGAAGGACGTTACCATTGTGTGTTCTATCAACCACATTTGCATACCTTATCCACCAGCCTTGTGACTGTTTGCTTCTGCGTCTTAACACCTTTGGCCGTCGGAGGATTTTTTCCCGAGTATCATTTTACCAGAACATTAGTCTTGTCCTTGTGCCTTGAGATTGTATGTTTGCAGTACTCATTCCTCCATTGTAACGTAATATTCCTTTATTCTTTTTCAAAAATTTTCAAAAAGAACAAAAAAAATCAAATATACCCCAAAAAGAGGATGGGAAAAGTATTTTCTTTATTGGCAGCATAATGAGTCGCCCTTGGATAAATCACATCTGTCCATTTGATCATCAGACTATGGGATGTAGTACAACCTTAGGGAGCTTTTCTCGCTATATAGATTTGTGTCCTCCATCGTTTGGTTACTCTTCCAAACACATGGAGAGTTTGCATTGCCTCCTGCTTCGTAGAATTATCATTAACATATATGCTACCTGAGTCTTATCATTTGTCGTGCTATTGTCCAAGGGAAGTTTGTCACTAAGCCTGAGTCGACCCCTCTGCAATTTGTCTCCTGTCCGCATACTTGACCATTCTTAACATCCAATCAAGTCCTTGTTCGAAATCACAGAAGCCTTCAGTCCGATCATCAAGATTATCAAGTCCATAACCGATGAGCCGTCGAAGACCTCTGGGTAGCGCATTCGTACATTCATATTACACTCCTATCTGAGTTTTATCAGATTTTGAAGTTGTTGCTCGAGATTTGAAGTACAACCATCAGGTCGAATCAACTTCTGGAAGATGGATACTCTATATGTATATCTTTCTGATTTCGAGATGTAGCTCCGCTATGTATTATTCGCAGCTACTCTTTATAGTTATTTGACATGGATCTAAAATGTATTTGATTGGTAGCCATGGTTCTATTTTATCCCAAGCATGGGTATGCCCACCTCGGTGAGACATTTGTTATTTTGCAGATGACACCTCCTGGTTCTTGATCCTTGGGCTCACTCATTCAACACATCAGTAAAGATTGGTAAAAGATTGGTAATGTATTTCGGCCATCAGATGCTCTTCTGACCTCACACATTAGGGGGAATCTGTTATAACCCTAAATTGCACCACACATTCTTACCTGGCATCAGACCAACTCATATCCCTTCTTTGCCAAAAAATACTGAACAACTCTTCTAAAAACTCCATTTTTAAAAGTACACGCTAGCTGGCCCACTACAACCCACGTGTATCTAAAATTCCATGCTAGCAGGCCCACTACAACCCACGTGTACCTTCAGAATCACAAAAAAAGGAAAGTTGCCGATGGGACAAAAAGCTATGGTTCAGTTAAATGAAACTCGCGTCCATGCATGGCCGAGGGTTTGTCCGAAACCCTAGCTCCTTCTAGCCTATAAAAGAAGGGGTAGGGGTACCATTTGGAGGAGGAAAATTATAGTGAAGAAAATCTGCCCATTTGCCGAATCCATAGTCCCAACCCTTTAGCCTTTCCTCAATCCAAAGGAGAATTAACGCAAAGCAGTTGGAGGACAGAAGAGGAGGAGCCCAGGATCAGGATTAAGGAGCGGTGGCCAATCTCGACTTTGATTGTAAGTTGATTCATTTTTCAAATAATAAAAGAATACTTTTCCCGTACCAATGCATGAGTTATCTATGATTTGTTTAATTTGTTCTTAATTTCTAACCCTCAAGTAGAAAAGTAGCATGAATGCATCGTTGTTTGTTTTGGTTGCAGGTTATCGTTGGAAGGAGCAGCACCAGCAAATGGACAAAAGCGCAACGAAGGATCTACACCAGACATCAGTAACAAGGTTGGTAGTTCCTTTCCATGTATGTATTGTGAAAGAGGCATTTAAGTTTTGGGTAGTAGGTTAAAAAGTAATTTCTTTACGGTCAAAATCTGCATGCAAGTCTAACCCTAGTTTGCTAGTCCGTAGGGTATTTTTCCCAACAACACACTTGTTAGTCCAAAAATTATTTCTATGCATAGGAATAACATATCTTTCATTAACTTGATCACATATATTCATATCAAATCTTCTTTCTTCTAGCTGTGCCCTAGTTTTCAGACTAGTGCGAAATCTATCAAACATACCTAGATCCATCCGAACCAAAAATTTCCACTTCTCTTACCTTTATCAGAGAAAAAATATTAAAAAGATTATCTCTTTTCTTCAGATCCGATTCCCTTCTTAGCACAGAGCTTCAAAAGTCAAGTAGAATACTGCGCACTACAACAATAGATCTACGCAAAAATCTTTCTCTTTTCTTCAGTTCCCAACAATCACAGTTTCAGGTCTTGGCAACAAAACCATTTTTTGGCATAGGGGCAGACCCAGGGTTCAACGCTTCAACAACATACCAACAAAACCCTAACTACCAGCCCCTTCAGCAACACCTGTGAAGCAGATGAAGTCTCACCCGAGGTAGAGGTAGGGGGGGTTGTAGGACTCAAGTGTATACAACCTAGCTGGGACATAGATCTGGGATCACAATACTTAACAGAGCACTTAGAAATTAACATTCGTTAATATTTGTCCCTTATTCACATCACAGGAAAAATCCCTAATTACAAAACAACACAGTATTCATCAAGATCTAAATATATCTAACCATTCATTACATAGCATCAAAGTAGATCTAATATTCATGCATCTAACATACATAAATATTACAACACTAAGCATAGATCACATCAATAACATATCAACCACATTGCAGAAAGAAACCGCAACACATGATATATGTGGTTCACCCCAGCGTGGGGCTACATACACCAACTCTTCTCTTCTTTATTAGGCTCTTCCAATATTCTTACATGCACCAAGCCACAAAGATAACTCCTCATAGGACAGGAGATCTTTGTGCATCTCGCTATATCCTCCTTCCCTAAGTTAGGTCACAACACAAAGCCTTACACAGTCTGCGCACAAAGCCTCTTATAATCACTTGCACTTAGCTTTGCAAGTCTTAACACATAGTATGCACAAAGTCTATTACAAATACTTGCACTAAGGCACACAAATCTGCTACTACTTCTTACATTGCTTAGCTCCCTATTTATACATTAAAAAAGAGGCCTAAGCATGGGTAAACCCATGGGCCGACATCCCTTACCTGTTACATAAACCCTAAACCCAAAAAGATCATAAAAGGGGGTGAGATCCTGTGATCTCCGCTTCGCCTGGGCGCTCCATCTTCGACCAGCCTGTCGAAGTTTCAAAAGTGGTCAAACACGACCAAGGTTCTCCAAAAGTTGTTTGAGGGCCAACAAGCCTCAAAGACTAGAGTAACTAGTTGTTGTCTTTGCCAAATAGGAATATTGTTGTATTTTATAGTAATAGCATGATGGATATTTCTCAGGTCAAAAAAGCAAAAGTCATCATATGAATAGACAATGACATCCCTAAATTCAAGGAATAAAGTAATATTATTTTTCTTTCCTAACTCGAAACAATTAGTGCTTATAGACAAAGTTTTAGGGTCATCATCTACACCAATATTCATAAGTATAGTGTATGATACCTTTCTCTTTGAAGCCTCTTGAGAGGATGTGTTCTTACTCCCAACATCACTTAGGGAAAGGGAATTATCTAGAGGTAGTAAGCCCTTGGGATTTTTTTTTTTGTCTATGAGAATGACATTAGAGTATCAACTTGCTCTCAATAAAAAAAAAACAACAAATATCCCTATCATCCTGGAAACTTTTCCAAGAATCATCATTATCAAGTAGGTGAGGTTTATACAAATATATCATAGGGTGGATACAATGGTTAGCCAATAGCTATCTCTCGAGTCTAGTAGTGTAAGGGACTAGCTTATCAGCTATACAAATTTGCTTCTCTACAACTATTTCCAACTATTCATGTAGAGTTTTTTTAAAAAAAGCTATAGGAGGCATGGAAATAGTGACAAAAGTTTGTCGCAAACCTTTTAAATCTACCAAGGATTTTCGTGGAAATAGCGACAAAATTTCTTCGCAAGCCAAAAAAGAGTTTTTACTCTACCAAATATTTTCGTGGCAATAGCGATGAAAGTTCGTCGCACCTTTCCACGTTTTTTCGACATACATATGACATTTGCGTCGTAAGATTTTGGTGAGTTTTTACTCTGCCAAGATTTTTCGTCGTTGTTGCCACGATTCTTGGTCGCAACTTTCCACGCTTTTTCATCGCACGTATGGATTTTGCGTCGTAATCTATTGGTGAGTTTTTTTACTTTCGCACGGTTTTTCATCCCTATTGCGATGATGGTTCTTTTCTATTTCCCCGCTTTTTAAGGTAAACCTATATTCAAGATGATGAGACGTGGTGGCCTTATGTCATCACTATTTCCATGAATATCTGGTTCATGGATATAGTGATGAAATAATTTCCACGAAAAATAGTCTTTTCTTTGATGGTAAGTGCGATGGAAATGTGTGGCAATAGAAACGAAAAACCATGGCAAATTTGGTCATATGTAGTAGTGTAGAACACCGACACCCAACAGGGTTGTTATAGCCTCTACCAATTCCAGAATGGAAATGGGAAACCATTTCCATGGATTTCATCACCGGATTACCAAGATCGGCTAAGCAAAATGATGCCATCATGGTAGTGGTGGACAAATTGAGCAAATCTTGTCACTTCGTTCCTATCAATTCGACTTGCAAGGAAATAGATATTTCCAACATCTTCATGAAGGATATAGTTAGACTGAATGGCATGCCTAGATAGATTGTATCCGACGGAGACACAAAATTCACTTCAAGCTTTTGGAAATCCTTGATGGCTAGTCTTGAGACTAAATTGTTGTTTAGTACAACCTATCACCCCCAAACTGATGGAAAAATAGAAAGAGTAAACCAAATATTATAAGACATGTTAAGGATGCATGTAATGCATCAAAATAAGAAGTGGGAAGACTACCTGCCATTGGTAGAATTTTCCTACAACAACGGTTATCAAGAGTCACTAAAGATGATCCATTTTGAAGCCCTCTATGGTAGACAGTGCAAGATTCCAATCAACTGGAGTAATCCAGTGGATAGAATTACATTCGGACCAGACATGCTGAAAGAAATGGAGCAAGAAGTGATTCAGATAAAACAAAATCTGAAAATTTCTCAGGATAGACAGAAGAGCTACGCCGACCGAAAGAGAACCCCAGAGAGTTCAAGACAGGAGACCATGTCTATCTCAGAGTTAGACCTAGGAAGAGATCTCTGAGAATGGGATCTTGTGCCAAGTTGGCACCTCAATATTGTGGACCCTTTGAAGTCTTAGATAGAATGGGACCTATAGCCTATAGGCTAGCACTTCCTCCCACAGTAAAGGCACATAATGTTTTCCATGTTTGATTATTGAAGAAATATGTACATGATTCTAATCATAATTGATTGGTCTGTGATCCAGGTGGAACCAGAGGGAGAATTCATTCCAGAACCTCAATCCATACTAGAGAGGAAGGAAAAATCACTAAGGAACCGAACAATTGCACAAATCAAGATGCAGTGGAAACAATTTTTCCCAGATGAGGCTACGTGGGAAATTGAGGATGCCGTGAGACATGCATATCCGATTTTGTTTACTTTTGTATATACATAGCATGTTGAAAGATAGAACATCGAGGACAATGTTCCTTTAAGGGGGAGGGAATTGTAACACCCTGTTTCCCCTAGTTTGTAAATATAACTATATTGGCCAAGAAACTATGACAAACTCAAAGGTGTGAATATTTGATTTGATGGACCTTTGCACAAAAGGTCGATGAATGTAAATTTTGTTATTTTAATATTAAATGGATACATGTTTCATGACTGCTGGAAAGGGGATGTGCTAAGAGATACCACAAATGCTATGAAAGAGATGGTAGAGGGGACCACAAATGGTTGTGTTAACCCCCACCGAACCATTACTTTGTTGGATTTAATTGCTCAAGGATCAGAACAAGCCTCTGACCCAGGAGGGAATTACAGTCAGATGGTAGGTGGGAGGAACTCCTCAAGTGTTAATGAGGAGATGGGGAAAACCTCCCATTTGTAAGGCTTCCAGACCTGACCATGGATTGGGAATTCGGTCCACACACAATCTTGCTGGAAAAGGAAAGAAAGGAAAGCATGGGGGTCAGAGAGAGGAAAATTGACGAAGACTAAAGAGATGAGAGACTGAGCTCTCGAGGTTTAAGGGAGAACTGTGAAAAGAGTGTGTTTTAATCATGGGAAATAGATATGGAGATGGGAGATATAGAGTAACCTTCGTTCCTATCTATTTATAAGGCGGAATAAGAGATTCAATTTAAAAGCATCATGGTCTAGCTCTCGGGTGGCTAGTGGTAAATCCGTTAGGAGTGACTGAGCCTATGGCTGGGTGGAAACAAGCACCCCTTATAGTAGTCTCTTCACATTATATGGTTTTGATAAGTGTTTCCATACTTTATGTGTTGAATTGGGAATTAATGGTTTCATGCATTTATTTACATATCTGTAAATGGTTTCTGCATTGAAAAGGTTAAATTATGTATATACGTTGGCTTCCTTGAGAACTTATGCTTCTGCCTTTCCTATATGCTTCAGTTTAAATCTCGAAGGTGTTTTCCATAGGGATCTATCTCACAGCTCCGGAATCAGGGCAAGCCTCTTGGCACTATTATCATCTCAGTAACCTCGTGAGTTTACACCGCCCTGTTTCAGAATTTAAGGTTCTCTAAATTAGGAAGGCGTTTCCTTCAAATCAATAGCCTAAGAGACCTTGAAATCGTTCCCATGGCCTTAACTAGAACCTGAATAAGAGTAGATCTCATGAACATGTCCTAAGAGTCATCTGAAGGTCCATGTGACCTAGGTCTATGAACCCTATGCTATGCCCAAAAGGAGCTAGTTCATAATGGTTTCAAAGTTTCGAGAGTTCGACGCCCTGGAATGTCAAACTTCACGATAGTCAAAGTTACCCGAAGTCCCTGAGTAATAAGAGCCATAGATGAATCAAGAACCTGACAGAGGATATGAATGAGAACCGTTCATCGGGAGGAAAACCTATCTTAGTTGTCATATCGAATCAAAGGCCCACTGGAGTTAATGAATCAAACACTAGCCGCTCAATTAGATCGATGGTTGGGAATCATTGCGGAGCGCAAAGGTGAAATTAGCGGACATGCTAGTTCACAAATCACAATCAAACAACGTCGTTGATCTCGTTGGGGGTGGAATATCAATGAATAAGATTAGATAGAGTCAGGCAATCGCTGTGAACCGTCGATCTGTGAACATAGATTGATGGTGGGGAATCATTGCAGAGCGTGAAGGTGAAATTAGTGGATATTCTAGTTCACGGCCCACAATAAAAAAAATTCATTTATATTTTTGGGGTTGGAAGATCAATGACCATGATTAGACATAGTCGGTCGAGCACTTCTCATATTGTGGAGATTGGGCCCCACAATCACTGTGAAGCGTTGATTTGTGAATGAATATCAATGGTGGGGAATCATTGTGGAGCGTGAAGGTGAAATTAGTGGATGTGCTAGTTCACGGCCTACAATTCAACAACTTCGTTGATCTCATCAGGGTGGAGGATCAACGACCATGATTAGACCGAGTTGGGCGAGCACTTTTCAGATTGTGAAGATTGAGGTCTCCAATAAAGAACAAGCATGTTGAGGCCCCGCAATCACTATGAACCATCGACCACGAAGGATCATGGGGAGTGAAGTCCCGAAGTGGATCACAACCATCGATTGTGAAGGGATGCATGGCGCTCGATATGTAACTCTGGGTACATAGTACTTAGGAGGAAAAAGGTGTTGGAATGTTTGAAACTCTTGAACACCAAAGTCTCGAAGTGGATCACAGTCGTCGATCGCGAAGGGATGCGTGGTGGTAACTCCAGGTACATATTAATTTGGAGGAAAAAGGGGTTCAAACGTTTGAAACTCTTGAACACCGAAGTCTTGAAGTGGATCACAGTTGTCGATTGTGAAGGGAAGTGTGGCACTCGATTTGTAACTTTGGGTACATAGTACTTCAGAGGAAAAAGGTGTTGGAGTGTTTGAAAATCCCGAACGCTGAAGTCCTGAAGTGGATCACAACCGTCGATCATGAGGGATGCATGACACTCGATCTATAACTCTAGGTACAAAGAAATTCAGGGAGAAAAGGCTTTGGAGCATTCAAAACTCTCGAACATCGAAGTCCCAAAGTGAATCAGGGCCGTCAAAATATCTAAGGACACGCAAGGTCGTATTGTGAACTTCGAAGGATTCATGTGGTGGTTGTCTTGGTGCATTTTATCTTGGCATCTGGTCATAGCCCGTAGTCTTATGCAAGTATAGAGGGATGGACGAACCCGAAGAACTAGGGAGAGGATATCTACTAGCTTTGAGCTCAGTTTAGAGCATGGAGACTATGGCTAGAAATACATGGAAGAGAAGAATGGAATAGAGACCCCAAATGAGGATTTTGATTTTCTTAAGAAGAACAAAATTTTTATGCCCCACCATGGGTGTGTTACATTGGATTATTTCTAACTTGTAAATAAGTATTTATAATGAAAGGCGCTAGGGCACATGAGCTTAAGTAAAATGAACCCATGCATAAATGATGTAAATATGTTATAAGGATTCCTCACTACAAGGAGAACACATTCTGGAGGAGGGTTTTGTAGACATTTTTAGTGTTAAAAAAACTGGTGAAATTTTCAAAAAAACCTCTACTACAACCTCCTTTACTGATTGCAGAGGTTTTAGTGAAGGTTTTAATGGACGTTCCATATAACTAAAAACAATTGGGCGGGTGGAGGTTGTAGAAGAGGTTTTTTTTCTAGTTCTTTTATTCTTAAAATGCACTAGTGTGCTATTTACAAACATGCTCCAGTGTGTTTATAATTATTGCGCACTGGTTTTGATTTTTTCATTGTATGCAAAGCACCGATGCTCTTATAATTTCTACACACCAGTTCCACCTTGTTTGCGTATGAAGCACCAATGCTTTTTAATTTTTGTATGATACATTGCGTTTAAATTATAGTGCACATTGGTGCATTTAAGTTATCTCGAGACATTGTGCATTTAATATAGTGTGTGCCCTGGTGCATGTATAATTAGTACGCACTGATATTTGTCTTACCATGTGCATCAAAGGGTAGTGAAATTTTGAATATTCAAGGTGAGATGTCGATGCCATTATTTTTACTAAGAACGGGTGCATATATTATACTAAAATAATCAATGCATACAATATATTTAGAGTCCCAGTGCATATATTATATTTAGTGCCCCAATGTATATTATAAACATGAGCACCCTACAATTTTGAAACAATATATATTATTGTACGTTATGTCGTTTATATAATGATGTTTTTATCATTAGTTCGTACTAGTGCATTATTATAATTAATGTGCATCAATGCGTATGTTCTGCCCCTCCACCCCTTCCCACATGAAGTGACACCATGTGAATCCCCCCACCTCCTCCCACATGAAGCTACAAAATGGGATCTTCCACCTGTTGATGTTTTATGATTCTTATATCTAATATTTATTTCCTTATGATTAATAACAAGATTCACTTTCATACATCAATTATCATAGAATAAATATACACTGAAAATCTCAACTATAACAATGCATCGAAAATAACAAGATCTAGAAATATTAACCATGCACAATAGACACAAGAACAAAAGAGTTTATCCTGGGAAACCCAACATTGGGATAAAACCCAACAAAATTTCTATAGAATAATTCACTCCAAGATATTACTAGTACATCACCATCAATAGCCAAAATACCATACAGAGAATATTCTCCCCAAGGCTAGCATCACCAAGACCTAATGCCTCAATAATATGACCAAGAAAAACCAATAGTATCCTTCCCCAAGTGTGGTGCACTCACCAAGATAACCAATAACCCATAAATAGTGAAACTGCCAAAACTGCAGCTGCAACTGCCTTGTGCGCATTGTAGAAGGAGCTATCTGCCTATCCAAATGAAATGAGTCAGTCCTATATTAATACTAATCTAGGCACCATTCTGGGGCCGACTTCTTATTTCTGGGTCTTCAATTACTTTATTATTTTCCTCTGGGGCCGACTTCTCTTCCTGGGTCCTCAACTTCTTCCCGAGGCTTCTATAATGGTGTAGATGGGTCTTCTTGTACTTTCTTGTATAGAATTGTCAAATATTGAAGGCACCATAGATAAGGAATTTTAAATGATCTCATATCCCCCCATTGCACTCACATGTATCCTTATCTATTTCTTTGAAGAACCATACCTTGGTGGCCATGGATATTGCATGTGGGATTAATTGATATGTTCAAGAATTATTTCTTATGGCTATGTTTGGCATTGAACATGGCCTTGGTGAAAGGAATAATAACCTAGGGGGTTGAACTCATTGGCATAATCTACATCGATTCCCTAAAAAATTCTTTGGCTATGTGGGTGTAATATCCTAGTTTTGACCCTTTAGATGTATTTGCTTGGATTATGTCTAACTTGTAAATAAGTGTTTATAATGACAAGCGCTAGGCCACATGAGATTAAGTAGAATGAGCCCATGCATAAATTATGTAAATATGTTATATGGATTCCTCACTACAAGGAGAACACATTCTAGTAGATGTTTTTAGTGTTAAAAAAATTGGAAAATTTATCAAAAAAACCTCCGCTACAACCTCCTCTATTGATTGCAGAGGTTTTAGCAAAGGTTTTAATGGATGTTCCATATAACTAAAAAAATTTGGGTGAATGGAGGTTGTAGAAGAGATTTTTTTTTTGCCTCTTTTAATCTTAAAACGCACTAGTGCACTCTTTACAAACACGCCCTAGTGTGTTTATAATTATTGTGCATTGGTTTCACATTTTTCATTGTATGAAAAGCACCGATGTTCTTATAATTTCTACACACCAGTTCCACCTTGTTTGTGTATGAAGCACCAATGCTTTTTAATTTTTGTATGTTCCAGTGCGTTTAAATTATAGTGAACATTGGTCCATTTAAGTTATCCTGAGACCTTGTGCAGTTAACATAGAGTGCACCGTGATGCATGTATAATTAGTATGCATCAATGTCTGTTTTACCATGTGCATCGAAGGGTAGTGAAATTTCGAATATTCAAGGTGAGATGTCGATGCCATTGTTTTTACTAAGCACCGGTGCATATATTATACTAAAAGAACTGATGCATACATTATATTTAGAGTCCCGATGTATATATTATATTTAGTGCCCTGATGTATATTATAAACACGAACACCCTACAATTTTGAAACACTATATATTATTGTACGTTATGTCGTTTACAAAATGATGTTTTTTCTCAATTGTTCGTACTAGTGCGTTATTATAATTAATGTCCACCGATGCATATGAATGATCAGAAAACACCTATTTCTATATTATGACAGACACACACACACACACACACACACACACACACACACACACCGTTTAGTGAATTCATAAGAATACAATGCACTGATATGTATATATTTCAATTAATTGTTTTTTTACAAATTTTCAATTAATCATTTCAAAATGAAATATTTTTTTTATAATAATATTTTTTTATATTTTTATTATTGCATTTTGATACATTGATTGCATTAATGCATTATCCAACAAATTACACCTATGTTATTTGTAACAATGTATATCATCCACATTAATTATTCAACAATGCAACATTTTACAATATTCGACAATGAAATAAAATAAGAAACCCATTTTATTATATATGAATAAGAGACCCATTGTCATACAAAAATGGACAATGTAAAGGTCCACAATAATAAAATTGGAACCAATATGTAATTGTTACAACTATTGGTAATATGTCCTCATGCAATTGGGATTCATATGTTGAGTACATTAAACAAAATCCTTGATTTTCATAGACAAATATTCCAAAACATACCACTTGTAGTAACATTCAATTATATTGATTTTCATTCATCGATTGAACTATTTTTATTGCTCAATCTACATGCATGCCTCATTTCTTCATCATTTGCAGGCGATATTGTACTTTGGTTATTTAACCTAATGTTTTCTTATCGGTTTGTTTTTTATGTTCTGCCTCTTCATATTCCATATACAAATAAAGAAATAAACTATAATAAGTATATCTACAATTATATACATAGTAGAATATCCATGATTGCGTAAATAAAAAAACATACCTTAGCACCAAGTATTTGATAAACAATACACATTATTTCGAAGCCATGCTTCATGCATTCTCTCAAAATCTCCTATGTTGGTTGCATTCCATACTTTGTTTCATGCATGTTTAATACACCATGACAAAGCACATTCGATATAATTAATATAAATTTTTCTTGTTGTTTCATTAATTATAAAACAATGGAAGTTAAACAACACCTCTACTTACAATTTGTTCAATTAAACTTTCATACTTCAACATATACTCACAACCCATACTTAACCCGATGTTTATCAATTCATGGGTTGAATTCTCTTTGTATTCTAGCACCTATTAGAAGACATCCATGGACACATGCAAATTAATTATTTATATATAAATATCACATCAAACTCAAAATCTTAAGAAAGGCTGAAAATGTTAATACTCACAAAGTTTTCAACCAACCCTTTTATTCCTTGTCATCTTGTCTTATGTGTTGAATGAGTTCTATTGTTTTTTTTTTTTTGCAACAAAAAATTGAAAATTAATATTTCATGCAATAATTAAATTTGTTGTACATAAAAGAATAAATAAATGATTACATACCTCTTATGCACATTGTAGTTGGTATGGTTCCTCTTGCAACACAATTATGTTCATTTCTTTTACCATCTTCTTCTACACTTTTTTGGACATCCCTACTGACATGTCTTGGTTCCCCCCTTGTTTGTCCCTTGAAATTTTCAAAATATCATTAAAAAAAAAAATACTGGGAATCATCAGACATAAAAATTACATATTTTTTTACAGAATAAGATACCGGTGTGTATAGTAACTTAATATGCATTAGGACATCAAAACAGTACCGTTTAGAAATTGAAAACATTTCACAAATTTTTATATTCATCTGGTGCTTTATGAATTAATAAAAACATGGCTTCTTGAGTACTGTTTATTACACATCGTCGACCTGTGAAATTTTTTAAGACATGGCCATTTCCATATCAAAAACAATATTATTTCCATTTTAAACTCAACGATGCTCTTTGTAAGAAAATGAGGCTCGATGCTTATCTATATTCAACACGAACTGTTGATCGTGAAAAGTCTTCTTTTAAATATTATTTCTAATTTAAATTAAGAGGTGTTGTTGACATAATAATACACACGAATTCTCTTCCTATGTAGAGAGTGCACCGTTAACTGCAAAGGCATTTAAAAACAAAGAAACAAACAACGAAAATCCATTTTGGGATCCAATGCAATGAGTGGTTTCATTGCAACATATAGGAAACACCCATATATAAATAAACAAACCCGATGAAAAAATTGCTTAAAAAATCTCCTTGTGAAATATAGAAAGAGAAAAAAAAAACAATGAAGAAATTAGGGCTTCCAATACTGAAGGTAACTATGAAGCCCTTTTTTTTGTTTGGGAATACACTGAAAACTATTTGAATCAAATAGGGGAAATATTTAGTCAATTGATAGAATGAAGTCGTATACCTGAAATTTATCCTCTGTACATTTCTATGTGATCTACAATAATCCCTTTCGAATTTGGTTGTTCAAAAAAAATCCACCCACTCCAAAGTCTTTGTTGATAAATATTTGTTGCACAAATATCCCTTATAAATTTTGTCAAAAAAATAAAAGAATGCATAGGGTTTTCATTTATAAACACAAAGAATGAAAGTCCCTCTCATTTTTGTTGTTGTATATTTTAGCACATTGATGATAAATGCACGATGTTTTTTTCCCCCAAAACTTACATTTTTGGTGCTCTATATAATGAGTAGTGCACTAGTGCGGTGTGTACATATAACACACCGATTTATTTTTCATGATAAATTTCAATGCATTGATATCTTGCTTCAGTACAATTAGAAATGCAACGATGTGGTGTGTAAGTAATAATGCACCGTAAAACAATTTAATTTGCAAAATGCAAATGCAAACATATGCATTTAAATTTTGTAGAGGTTTTACTTCACAGAGGAAATAATGGAGGTCAAACTTCGGTGCTTCTCTCAATTAAATACATCAGTGTGTTTGGTTTATCCATATGCACCGGTGTGCATTTATATGATTAAGTGCACCGTTAATTTTTAAAAATTATTCTAAATTCTATTTGAAGTTATATTATTCCACGCTTCCCAAGATGATCGTTTTGGTTCAAATGTAGGAAAAAAAATTATAATATCAAATGATCAATTCTTCAGATTTCATCTTGTTATATATTGTTGAAAGTCCTTCAAGTTCTCTCATGCCGATTGTAGTACTTTTATATTTCATTTAATTTATGTTACATATGCAGGTGCAGTTGAATAATTGTTCATTGAATTTTGTAGGATTAAGATCCAGGATTGAGTTCATATGCTCAAGATATTCCAATAGTCCCAAAATTATGCAATCTCTTATTTGGAGAAATATACCACAAACAAATGTTTAATGAAAATAGACAACTCTTTTACCTTACCAATCACAACAAGCCATATTCCAGCAACCAGCCTGGGTCAACGATATTACACTGTGAATTTGATCTCTTTTATGTAGACTACCTCGTAGGGCATATACAAATATGATTAAGTAATTGTGTTTTTGGATTTTCAATGGAACTAATGTAAATTTTTTACTTAATTTGACATTTCTTTTATAAAGTGGTTGGTTGCATGTTAATTATTGGGAAAAAAATGTCCATGCTTCTAATAAGTGTTTGATATAATGTTTGAACATGTTAAATACATTGTGTTACTAATATTATCGATGTAATGTTCAATATTTTTACAATCAGGATTCTGATGATGAGCGACTTGTCCACCATCTATCGTTACACCCCACTATGAATCAAGTCATGAGATTGCTGCTAAACAAGCACAACTCCAAGATGAAGCATATCAAGAATGGTTGAAACAACCGCCTATTCAATTACCACTATGTCCTAAGTCACCAATTCAAAACCTCTGTAGTAATGCGAGTTCTTCACATGTTAGGGACAAAGGAAATGATATAGAGGTTGTTATGGATGATTAATTGTGGGATACCCAATCCATGGAGGGAATGTTTTTAGATGCATTCTAGCAAAATGAACTAGGGGATGACGCTGATGTCATAGATACCTTATTTGAAATCCTGAAATTTGCTTCCAACACCCCTCTCTATGGTAGAGTACAAGGGTCAAGGTCTACCCAACTAGGGACAACAATGTTACTGTACAACTTGAAAGCATTGTATGTTATGTCACACGTGTGTTTCTCGAAACTTCTAAGGTAACTAACCATTAAGTTGCCTAATTTTTTAAGGAATATTTTCACACAATGAAGGAACAAAATGGTTGATTTTATTCATGCTTAATGAAAATGTACATTTCTATTTCCCATTAATTATAGTTTACTCAAAGATAAGGTACTTACATGTGATAATGTGTTTTATAATAGCTATACAGAGACAAAGCAAATGCAAAAAATGTTGGGTGTTGAGTACATATCATACCACACATGTTTGAATGATTGTATTTTATAGAAAAACACATATGAAAACAAAGAAATATGTATAGAATGCGGGCACTACATGTACCATAAATAAATAAAAAAAGGGCAAGACACATGGTCCTCATAATATATTGAGTCACATGATTATAATTCCAAGGATTCAAAAGCTCTTTCATTTGAAAACAGTTAGCCATGTTTCAAGGCTGACATGCCTCACATAGAAGTGAGCTAAGAGTTATGAAAATCCCAATAGATTCAATATCCATGAAGCATATAGAGGATACATGAACCTATAATTTTAAGGATGAAGTATAGAGACTACTATTTATCATATATATGGATGGAGTTAACCTATATTCACTAAAAAAAACTATTCTATTTGGAAAGTGGTAGTGATCAATAACAATACCCCCCCATGGTTCTCCATGAAGAATGAACATCTTATGTTGGATCTTATAGTTCTGGGTAGAAGACAAGTGAAGAGAATGGATGTCTACCTCCTACCATTGATCAATGAATTTAAGTAATTATGTGAATGGATACATGTATATGATGTATCAAGACCCATACCCATGGAGAGGCAATTTATATTGTATGGAATATGGAATATGACTAGGAGTTTTCTCTGGTAAGAATGTTGATTGATTTGTTTATATTTGTAATCTTATTTGGCATACTTCATTCGATGGAGATTTATTTTTGACACTAATATACTTTGCATACAATAACATCGCAGATATTGTAACAAAAGGGTATCATGGATGTAAATGTTGTGGACCTTCTATAAAGGCTAAGTGGTCCAAACACCTACGAAAGTTGGTGCATGACTATTTGAAGGTATTCCTCCTAGAAGACCACCCTTATATAAGAGTTTCATATGCTCTCAATGGTAAACCAGAGAGAACCCAAAGACTTGAAATAATGACACCGACATATTGGATTAGGGCATATGACATAAAGAAGGAGAAGGAAATGGTAGAATTGTTTGATTCAAATGGGGAACCTATGTTCAATGATCCTAATTTTTTTGATACCTATGTTGGGAAAATTCCCATTGGGATGAAAATTAAATATTTATTTTATGAGCTTCCATATTGGGAGCATCTGAAGATTGGCCACTTACTAGATCCCATTCATATATTAAAAAATGTTTCATCTTCTTTATGAAGGCACAAATCATTAAATACAAGCGACACATTGGCTGTTAGGAGAGATATTGTTGCTTCAAATACTAAAAAGAGACATTGGCCAAGAAAATAAAATAGAGGAGAGGTTGGTCCCTTTTGGTGTTTTAAAGAAGGTGATTTCCCATGGATTTTTAAGAAAGATGATCTTTCTATGGTGAAGGATGTTATATTGGGTGTGAAGGCACCTTCTTTATATGAGTCGACTCTACGATGTTGCTTCACTGTATAAGGGAATTTTTCGAGATTGAAATCACATGACCATATAAACCTTATAAGGGTATGTATGTTGAATACATGATTCATCTTCTATAATGTAGGTAGAAATATTCTATGCACTGACAATTTTATGGCAATTAATGATGCATATGTCTATTTTGTAGTTTCATTATCCTTTGCTCGTGCATGGTTGTGTGAACCATGAATTATCCCAGGAATTGTGACATGCCATATTGAAATTATTTGCATTTTTATGTTGGATCACATCAAAGGACATTCATATGGCTAGAATTCCATGGTGGCGTTGAGAGATAGCTGAGATTGTTTATGTGTTTGAGAAGGAGTCGCCCACAAGTTTTATGGATTTGTAATTCCATCTTCTAATTCACCTACATGATGAGGTTGAATTAGATGGGTTAATATCATGTCATTGGATGGTCTTCTTAGATAGGTGCATGAAAGAATTGAAGGGGTTTGTTTGAAAAAGGGAAAAATCAGATGGCTCTATGACAGAGGGGTACATATTATACGATTCATTCTATAATGCTGATGAGTAAATCAAGAAAATTGATGACACATCATGGTGTTGGGATTTAATGTGTAGTGTTGTTGTTTTAGTACACACATGCTGATCCGAAATTGGATCCAGAAGCCTGATAGGGCTTGAAAAATGCTCAAAAATGAAAGTGCTCAGAATCTGAGGAAACCAACGCCATTGCGTCCATCTCGTCTTCCCGATTCTGGAGGTATATTTACTTTGTCAAACGAACTCTGTATGCAAAAGTTATCGCGTTCTGATCGGAAGCCCAAACAGGTAAAAAGTCAAAGGTCAACTGGTCAAAAAGTCAACGCTGATGTCAGCATGCTGACTGTGCAGGAGATGATGTGGCACTCTCTGGCTGATGGTGATTGGGCAGGTTCGCTGACAAGGCAGACATGTGGCAGGCAACTGGACCAGTCAATAACTAACAAGTGGCATTAATCCGTCAAATGGGGAGATGCCACATGGCCCAGTCATGGGCAGCCACGTGGCACCCAGTCATCAGTTGAAGTGGCATGTTTCAATTTTTTTTTTTGGGGTCCATGGGATTTGAACCCATGACCACCACCAAGCCCAACACCTTAATAAATGGTCTTTGCCAATACACCAAATAATTTCTTATGATGTAAAACCCACATTATAAAATATATTGTAAAGTATTGTATGGAGAGGGGCCAATGCTTAGCCCTTTGGGCTAGCGCTTGGCCATATGAACCCATATGGCCCTGTCAAGGGGGAGCACGCTGGGCAAGAGGGGGCTTATGCCCAAATCTAACTATAAAGTGGGTTTTATAACCATTTTTTGGGTTTTTATTGTTAATTAAGCCTATTTTTAGTTAATTTTCTCCATTTTTGGGAGTTATTGGGTAGTTTTGGAGCCTAAATTTTGGGAGGAAGTTGGAGATGAGAAACCAACTTCCTAGATATATAACCCAGGCCTGTTTGAGGCCATGAGAGGGCATTCAGAGCAGAGTTATGCTGAGGAGAAGCCAAGCCAAAGCCATTTTGAGGCAGAGAAGCTTTTGAGGAGGAGACGTCGTCAGACCATTTCTGGGAGCTACAGACGTCCGTTTTGCGTGCCGTTTTCTTTGCATGGTTCTAGAGATCTGGATGAACATGACCAGATCAGTCTTGTAGCCATTTGACATTGCAGTGATGTACTTTTGAGCTTTTGAACAGAAATAAAAAAGCCTCTGCCACAGAGAAAAGGCCCAGAGACGTAGGAAAAGTTGTGTCGAACTCCGTTATCAATCTGCGTGTTATTGTTTGTTGTTTATTCTTTCATTTCAGATCTACAAATGTATATATGGATGTCATAATTCCTTTTCTTTCCTCATTATTTCACTAAGTTTCTCAAATGGTTAATTAACGCATGAAAAATTAAAACTCAACCATAAGTCATTAAAAGATCCTACGGATCAAGTGGTATCAGAGCTAGTTGACGTTTGGATTTGAGTTTTGCATGTTAACCAGGGAAAAGCTACAACGTGGTGAAGGCGATCTTGTTGCAAAGAATCCATTAATTGGATTGAGAAAAAGATCTTCTCACAGCGAGAAGATGGCATCAGAAGAAGGGATTTCTTAGGATGAGAAAGAGTTCCAGAAAACATTCCTTGCTATGTCGGAGATGGTGAAAGTTTTGTACGAAGATTACTTGGAACGGAGGCGACCAATTTCGGGTGATTCTTCAAAGGGAAAAAGTGAAGAGGAAGAGGACCATCCTCAGATTCCTCCTTCACCTCCATCAACACCTCCTTCTTCTCCTTCTTCTTCAAGTTCAAGTTCTAAATCTAGTGGAAAGAAAAATGCTCATAAGAATAAACAT
>ML777557.1:1738729-1757181 GCA_009831015.1 Picea engelmannii | reverse complement strand
GAGATGCCACGTGGCCCAGTCATGGGCAGCCACATGGCACCCAGTCATCAGTTGAAGTGGCATGTTTCAAAAATTGTTTTTGGGGTCCATGGGATTTGAACCCATGACCACCACCAAGCCCAACACCTTAAGAAATGGTCTTTGCCAATACACCAAATTATTTCTTATGATGTAAAGCCCACATTATAAAATATATTACAAAGTATTGTATGGAGAGGGGCCAGCGCTTAGCCCTTTGGGCTAGCGCTTGGCCATATGAACCCATATGACCCTGTCAAGGGGGCGTGTGCTGGGCAAGAGGGGGCTTATGCCCAAATCTAACTATAAAGTGGGTTTTATAACCAATTTTTGGGTTTTTATTGTTAATTAAGCCTATTTTTAGTTAATTTTCTCCATTTTTGGGAGTTATTGGGTAGTTTTGGAGCCTAAGTTTTGGGAGGAAGTTGGAGATGAGAAACCAACTTCCCAGATATATATCCCAGGCCTATTTGAGGCCATGAGAGGGAATTCAGAGTAGCGTTATGCTGAGGAGAAGCCAAGCCAAAGCCATTTTGAGGTAGAGAAGCTTTTGAGGAGGAGACGTTGTCAGACCATTTCTGGGAGCTCCGGATGTCCGTTTTGCGTGCCCTTTTCTTTACATGGTTCTAGAGATATGGATGAACATGACCATATCAGTCTTGTAGCCATTTGGCATTGCAGTGATGTACTTTTGAGCTTTTGAACAGAAATAAAGAAGCCTCCCCCACAGAGAAAAGGCCCAGAGACGTAGGCAAAGTTGTGCCGAACTCCGTTATCAATCTGCGTGTTATGGTTTGCTGTTTATTCTTTCATTTCAGATCTGCAAATGTATATATGGCTGTTATAATTCCTTTTCTTTCGTCATTCTTTCACTAAGTTTCTCAAATGGTTAATTAACGCATGCAAAATTAAAACTCAACCATAAGTCATTAAAAGATCCTACGGATCATGTGCACATGCACTGACCTTCGTAACACTGGAGGGTTTAAGAATCAGGGTTCTTCTAGAGCATGTCCAACAAAACCCCCTAAGCACCGACATATCAATCCTCATCCAAGGATGATGAAGGTATCACCAGAGATGGAGAGAGGATCATAGAGACCATAAGGTATTCTATCGGGGATGGATGATCAAACATAACTAACGTAACTGAAAATGGCATCCATGTAACTCATATATGATAATCTAACAAGGACAAAGAATTAAAACAATACCTACACATGTGTTACTCATTCATAACAAACACAGAATAGAACAAACCTTCCATATATTTGTTGCTGAACGTATTTCATCATATTAGAGATATACATGGTGCTGAATGGCCGAGTTACACAACATAAGAATTCATCTTATTACTATAACAACAATGGAAATACAAGAGTATGCATATTGCACTAAACTTTAAGGTTTAGACATAAACAAGACACAAGAGACTTCTCTATACAACACAAGAGACTTCTCCATACAACACAATATTTCTATAGGCTACTCAGAGATATGATATTAATGCTTTCTGAAACTACCCATCCTCTTTTTCGAGCTGAGAGCTGTCTTTTATATCTTATTCTACCAGGGAGTGTTGTCCTTCATGGTTATGCTACACTTGCTTGTATGATCCACGCTTTTGGTACCTTATATCTTATTCTGGCACGCTTTTGGTACCTTCTAGGGATCCACATAGGTTCTATGCATCAAGGGAAATATTAATTTCCCTAGCCAAATCATCTTCTGGAAGCCCATCTCTTCATCTGTGGCTAGTATTAATCATTCATGGACATATCCCAATGATTCCTTTCTTTTTTTCGATGGGATTCTTCTTGATTTCTGACGCAACTGAAAAAACTCAGATTGACATGCTCAATTGAAAAAACTTGGGCCAATGCACCCTTGAATTCCTTTAAACTTGGCACGTTGCTTAGAAAAACTTGGTATGATGTGCACACTATGGCCTTCTTTCATGCAACTCCTTAAGCACTCACAAAACTAATGGATGAGAACACACAACTTTCATTTGTACGTGTGATTAAAAATGGACCCAAAATTTTGGGTGCCAACAGGCCCCCACCTCTATTACCTTTCTCTTCCTCAAGCCAACTACTTTATGGAATGATATCTGCAATGGATGACACCATTCCCTTTATGTTCTTTATAAATTCCAGGAATTGATGCTCAGGCTCGAAAAAACATTTTTGAAGGGACTAGGTAAGGCCTATGAATGTGATGTGTAGAGGTAAGGCCTCGTCCTATGATTTGCGGTTGGTGGTACTCTGAGGTCTACTGGAGGAATCCATGGAAATCCTAAGCTGGGCACATAATGAAGGTTTTTCCAACAACTGTGGTGGTTGAATCAAAATTTTGGTTTGGTTAATTAGGTATATAAAAGGGAATTTAGGGTATTATTATACAATGAAGATGGTGGAAACATATGAAGGAAATTGTAATGAAAAAAATAGGAAATTTTCCATGGATCACTGCGGGTCAGTTGGAGGGTATACGGTCTTTGAACATGAGATAATTTTGGCATGTGTGATTGTACCGTATGATGGTAATACAGGTGGAATCATAGCTAGTTGGGGTTTTTTTGATCTATCATAGCCATCCATTGGGAGGTCATCTAGCAGGGAAGTAGTTAGGGATTAATTTCTCTTAAATAGTTAGTTAACCACCATCATATTTCAGGTGTGGGGAAGGTCACAATATTTATTGTTGGGACTATCCATGGGAACATCACCATCATGAGATCTAAAGGGCTTGAGATGATGGGGCCTAGTACAAGATTAGAAATTATCATACTGATGTGTAGGTACTACAGTGGGAGGCACCACACAAGTTTCTTCCACCCCTCCATGCATTTATTTTGATTTGTCCGTGGAGTGGTCACAATCCTCCCCCGTTGGTGTCCTTCTGTGCAAGGCACAAGGGGGATTCGGGATACTGGGGAGATGAATGGAATTCGACACTTTTTAGGAGACTCGAGTAGGTAGAGAGGACATAGGGGCTTGGGTTTTGTAGAGCTCCACCATTCTTTGGAAGTAGACTTATAGAGTTAGCGCCATGCCGGTGAAGTACACCCGTAGTACCAATAGAAGCTATGGTATTCAACGTGCTCCTTTGCAGAGATGTGTGTGCACCTCTTGGTTGAAAACTCATAAAGCTTATTCTACCATCTATCCAAGGCATATTCAAAATCCATTTCATATGACTTGACACTCCTCCAACTTAATTCTCTGTCTACAGTGGGGTTGATATAGTCCTCCCTGCACCCCATGACCTTGTAAATATTCTCAACTGTTGATCTCTGTGCATCCTTATCAATAGGCTCATTGTAGTGGTCACCTTCATATGGATCTAGTGGGGTGACCACACGTAGGGTGTCAATCTCAAATGAAATTTGACACTTTTTCAAATTCAACACCACATTGTTATCAAAATCCTAGTCGATTTCTAGCAAGGAAGGGTAGGGATTCGATTCATCCATGATTTTAATGACTTCGAAGTTTGCCTTTGTTTTAACCCATTCTATATTCACCTCAACCTGCTCCAGCTGATTGATGGGGTAGATCTTATACTATCTTTCTAGTCAAAGCTAAATGGTTGACCAAACCAACTTTGGTTTCCCCATCACTTCTTAGGATGTCTTGGATAAAATTTTCAAATTGGATCCTAGATCCAACATGAATCCATCCATATCATAACCATCAAGCTAAACTATCATATTAAACTCTTGGCCAATGCACTTTTTCTTGCTGACCTGACAGACATTCCTTTCAGAAAGCAGAGCTACAATGGTGGTCTCCTCTCCTTGTTATTTCATGCAAGAGTTAACATCTGAGTCAACATACTTGTGGATTTTGGGTATCCTAGAAAACACAAAAAATAATGCAATAAGGTATTAACTTAATATTCTACTTCCATGTGACCAAGGTCGCACATGGATTCTGCGTGCACTGTGCATCACAACTCTTCTTGGCATTGTTCATATGCTTCCTACTCAGTGCATCACAACATAGTCTATATGTGTGCTTATTCTATTGATCTTTTGGTGGAACGACTTATTTCTTCACACACGCGATATTCCTCCAAATATATCTGCATCGTGCATTGTAGTTCTTCGTGCGTATGTGATTCCTCTAGCAACCTCTGTGTCACCTGCTATACTTATTCGTGGATCCATGCTTCTTATATAAACCTATGAATCTACCTTTGAAATTACTCTCAGACCTGTACCTCTTCAAGGGAACCCTAAGTCATGCATTTAAGCTGCTCATGTGCTTGTTCTTCCTCAATGGCTCATTGCGCATCCTGCAAAAACTACTTATGTTGAGCTATGCCAAACTTAGGAGGGGGTTGGTGGGCATTCCTGATATTTCCCTCTACTTGTTGAACCAAACTTTCTCCATGTTCGAAATCTACCCCTATATTTTCTCCTCCATGGGTTACTACTTGGAGGTTCCCTTCTCCCTTATTTTTATGGTTTTTGCGTGGTTCAACATGTACCATTTTAAAATTACCCTTCTTATCCTCCCACTTTTTCAAAAAGTCTGGACAATCCCCAATTACATGTTCGAGACTATAATAGTATGTGCAGAGCACACACAAATTAGTGCAAAACCATGAGACATGACTGATCTCACCGAAATTGAAGCATGTGGGGGTCTGCTGCCTCGTCCACCACATCCTCATCCATGACTGCTTCCATTCCCACCTCGAGGTACTCCTTTATATATGACTCTGTCACCGATCTCGTGCTCACCACCCTTTTGTTCCTCTTACATCCAGATTGCATCCTGGGTGTTATCGTGCATAATTTGGAGGGAGCGACAATTGCTGATATCGTGGCCAACGAATTTACAGAATTCGTAGAAGGGGTTGGGACTTGTTGCTTGATACTTTTGTAAGGTGGGGAAGCATGGTGTCACATGGCCCCATTTTCGACATATTTCACACCATTCTGAATGTGCAAAGGGAAATGGACTCGGTGTGCCAGTCACCACATAATCTGAAAGGACTAGGCATTTGTATTGTCGATCCCCTTCTTATTGGTGTGTAGTGCACCACACATGTTTGCGAACTAATTTAGCCTTGTACATATCTTGAAACTATATTTTTAGGTTATCCAATTATGATTTAAATTGCGCCACCTTGACTGATGTTTTCAGGCCTCCAGGTGTGGCTTCCAAGCCCATCGTGATCTCAACTGCCTCGGCCTGAGTCATAACCTTTTGTTGGGTGAGAAGGACTCAGATACGGGGGAACAAACCTGCAATGAACCATTCTTTGTATTGCACATACTATGTAATGAACCAATCCTCAAAATTCATAAAATACCAGAAGTACACACCATGTATAGAATGTGAGCATGGAGCACAACTCCAGATAGATAAGTTACACAATAAATCGTTAAAGAATAGGGGAACCCCCTCCAAATAACCAAATACCTTTCATCACCATTCACATGTCAACAATCTCTTATATATAGTTGTTCACACTTTCACATGAGGCCCCTTTGCTACTAGGCCGACCCTATTACATATATATTTACGCATTATATGTATATTTAGGCCCATATGTGCCCCCTTGGGGTCATATCATATACATTTATCCATATATATTCCCCCCTTAGGTCATAAAATCCTAGATCTAGAATGTCAACCTATCCATCAATATTTTGAACCACTGGTCATAATCCCAGATGATATATCCTTCTTTATTCTTGATTTCCTTGATTTATGTAATGCATTGGGACTGTGACTTTGGCTTCCGAAATTCCCGAAGCAAATACTGTTTGATCTTAGCCAGGGACCTCGCCTGTCCTTCTGGAAAAATAGCCTTATATTTCATGTACCACGTCAGGGCCCAATCCTTGAGTGTAGTCTCTAATTGTGTGATATTAGATGCCTTGTCTATAGCTCTCTTTACAGACCATATTGCTTCACAAGTGAACCAATGTTGCTCGACATCATCCTTGCCCATTCCATCAAACATGAGAAATCTTAGCGTACTAATTTGATTGGCCATCCTGGGACCAAGGTTATTTCCACTCTTTTGACTGTTATTGTATGGATCCTTCCACACCAGTATTGCTTGGGATAAAGTATTTCTGACTTCACCTTCTCCTTCACTCGTGTCGTCACTTCTTTTCTCTTTTTCTCTTTCTTCAAATTCAACCTCTTCACTATCTGTTGTGTGTTATTCTTGATTAAAAATACGTAAGGGGGGTGGAACAAAGGGGGGGTAAGACCATATTCTCCTAAAAATTATTGTGAGGGGACCCAAAGAGCCATCTATATGTAGCCACAAAAGACCATCCAATATTATCAATTCCTCTCCCCCACCACTAGGAGAGTCTCCATCTTCCTCCATGTCTGTCACATTCACATTTTGCTCCTTGTCCTCTTGATCTAATTGCGCACTACCACCATGCGCTCCTTCATCTGGGACAATTGGCTCATTTCCACCACATGATTCATCTCACGTCCTGATCTACGCACTACCATATTGTGTAGAGTCGATTTCTCCAATCAACATGCGGCTTATCTGCGCACCACTCTCTGGGATGTTGAGTGTACCACCACTAGACCAAGATCCAAAATCCTGTCGGATTGGCGCCCCATCGTACTGTGCAAAAACCTCTCTTGCACACCCCTGGATAACTATTCTCTATTGTTCTGCTCAGTTCTCTCCCTCAACTCAACTCTTCTTCCATATATTTCAAATCTCTTTCTCCTCTACTCTTTTGGGTCCATTCCATTCCTTTCCTCATCTCAATAACTTCTTGGATCCTCCTCACTGGATCCATACTCTGGCTCTCTTTCCCCCACCTTTTCTAGAAACCTGCCCAGTGCTAGGGGGTTTAGTCAACCATCCTATTAGGCTCCATGTGCATCATTATTTTTCCTACAAACAACATCTTGATCCAAAATGGGATCTCCTCTAACATTCTCTTTCTGGGATATTGTTCAAACTTTCTTTCATCCTTGCTGAAAGAATCACTGTAGTTTATAGCAAACCCAACAATATTTCCTTACTTTACTTGGGAAATCCAGAAATCAATTACCTGAGTGAACTTGTTATCCAATACCTTTAAACTATCAATATGGCTTGATCCCATACTATAGGCTCATACCTATGGTAACACCCCTGAATTAAATTATTCTTGTCTTTTTAACCATTCATGCAACAAATGTGGGAATTCTACAAAAAAGAGTTCATGTAGATCAGAGTAAATATATCTGCCTTTCCAATATTTCACGTTCACCCATAATCCTTTCATCTCCCATAGGGAAAACTATTCCTCCTTTGCTTCTATCCAGTCTTGAATCTCTTCCTTAGATGGAAGCTACCACATTTCTCTTTTCCTCCATCAATATCAACAAGACTTTAGTCCCAACAATGGAACCATTTGTTGGGATTTACTATGGAGTGTCACTGTTTTAGTACACTTATGCACATGCATTCACCTTTTGTAACACTGGGGGCTTTTAGACCCAGGGTTTTTCTGTAGTGTGACCAACAAAAACCCCTAAGCATCGACATATCAATCCTCAAAGGAGGCTGAGGAAGGTCTCACCCAAGATGCAAATAGGATCACAGAGACCATAATATCTTGTGTCGGGGATGGAGGATCAAATATAACTAACAAAACTACAAATGGAATCTATGTAACTCATATATGATAATATAACAAGGACTAAGAATTAAAAAAATACCCGCACAAGTGTTACTCATTCATAAAAAATGAAGAATAGAACAAAAATACCATATCTTTATTACTCAACGTATTCCATCATATTAGAGATATACATGGTGATGAATAACTGAGTTGCAGATCATAAGACTTCATCTCATTACTATAGCAATAGTGGGAATACAACACTATGATCCTTGCGCTAAGATTTAAGATTGAGACATAAAAAATACACATGGGATTTTTCCATACAACATAGAATTGCTATAGGCTACTTAGAGCTCTGGGATTGATGCCTTCTAAAATTAACCAACCTCTTTTTTGAGCTAAGAGCTCTCTTTTATATCTTATTTATTTGGGGAGCGTTTTCCTTCACGGTTCTTCTCAACTTGTTTGTTTGATATAACAACCTCACATGCTTTTGGTACCTTCCAGGGCTCCACGTAGGTTCTCTACATCAGGGGAAATATTAACGTCTCTATCCATCTTATCTTTTGGCCGCCCCACATCTTTAGTTGTGGCTGGAAGTAATCATTCTGGGAGATATCCTGATGATTCCTTTCTTTCTTTCAACATGATTTTTATTGATTTATGGCATAGTTGACAAAACAAAGATTGATGCACTGAACTGAAAAATATCGGACCGACGTTCCCTTGACCACCTTTAATCTTGGCATGTTTCTCAACAAAACCGAGTCTGATGCACACACTATGGTGTTCTTTTGTGCATCTCCTTAAGTGCTTGCAAAACTACTGGATGAGCACACACAATTTTTCGTTTATGCGCATGCACGCAAAAATGGACCCAAAAATTTGGGTTCCAACACATGAGCAGTCATTTGGGACGACCATCAAGATGAGGACAAAACTAATGGAAAAAGATGCTTGAAATAGAGTAAGTCACTTATATTTTTTCAATTTAGTATATAGAAATTGTTTACATTGAAAGTTGATAATATATATTTATGATGTTATTCATTTTGAAATCTTCTATACATCAGTAAATTTAGAAATTGATGCCATCAATAAATTCATTCTTTATGTTGATAATATATATTTGGCCTCATGTTATTTGTTTTGAATTTTTGTATACATCAACAAATTTAGAAATTGATGCCATCAATAAATTATTTCTTTATAATGCGGAGGAAACGTGACCATGTGTCACATTGTATGAAGAGAAAAGAAGGAAACGTGAGAGTGACAAGAAATCATTCATATGGTTGAATGGTAGAAGAATGACTTATATTGATCATTTAAAGAAAAATATGCCAAAAATATGTCCCAACAGTTAGGTGGCTGACCAGATACAATACAAATATGCGGTGTCTAGTCGTTACCCACATGGAGAATATATGGATGCACTAAACATAGGGATCGGGTGAAACAACTCTGTAATATCCTCTCTAAGTACCATGATCTATTTATAATATTGCACATTTGAATTGTAACATGCATTATGTTTTTATTAATTCTTGGGTTATTAGACATATGACACTGTTGTTTGTTCACATTTTTATAGGTGCATTTGTTCCCATATATGTGGGAATATGGACATCATTTTCACACCGAGTATGCTGATTATGGACACATCACACAAGATTGTGGAGTGGAGATTGATTTTGACCAATCTAGTTGTGCTAGCCACCATGATCAAAACCTAATAGAGGGGAAGTTAGGTTAAATTAGAAAGATACAAGAGATCATGCAAGTGGACTTCTCATTGTTTCAAATTGTTATTTTTTGTTGCAAGTGGTGGGATACCTTCGACCGAAGAAATGTAAAGGAATATCATGATAGTGGGATAATATGTATCAACTCTAAAAAAATGTGGGGTGAAACTAAGGAGCCTTATGTTTTCCCAAAACATCGCAACTAAGTGTTTTTTAACCTAGATGTGTTGGATGAGTATTGGTGTTTCAGATTGAGACATGATCCGAGATCTAAAATGTTGGAAACTTGGTTGTCATTGATGTCAACCCTAGAATAAGCCTCAAAGCATGTCCAAAATCCCCTAGAAGTGATGAGTTTATTTGAAGAAATCTCCAAAGTGGTCCCCTTATGGCATAGATATAAGCATGAACCTCATGGGAAGATGCTTTGAAGTAGCCTACAAGAAGCCCCAATTGTTAAGAAAATAAGTTACAATGTATGGTCAAGAATCCCTGAAGATATGGTCAGTAAGCCCCAAAGGTGTGGTCATGAATATTGAAGTTGATTGAAGAAAAATATTATGAAGGACATTGCAAATGCATGAAAAAACCCTATGGATTGATAGTCCTCGTCAAGCGGTTTCAAACGGTGGGTGGAATTCCACATGGTTCCTCACAGTTGATGAGATATTCCCTCTAAGATATAAGAAAAATGGTTGCAACAAGAAGTTATAAGTAGGCCCTAAAATCAAGTAAAGGAGAAAAAAGGTTGCAAAAATAAGTTATTGGTCAACCCTAAAGACAAGTATAGGAGGTAATTGGAAGGATATAAATACACATCAAGAACCTCTCATTTGATCATAAATAAAACTCATTATCTCTTAGTGTAAGTGAGATAACGAAGTTGTGCGAAGGAGGAATATATGAGAGTTGCATATGTGAGAAGGGTTTTTCACGAAACCCTATCTGAGGTGACCCACACGGATCAAGTATAGGGTGTCTCACGAGGCCTACACTGGTTGTCCAATAGTTTTCATGCAAGGCCCCAATCATTTCCCATTCTAGTACTACAAGGATGAGGAAAGTTTATGAAGAAGAATACCTCTTGTTGATGCTGAAGTCGAGGAAGGTTTGATGATCTCAGATCTGATGCACTAGGGTTTTACAAAATGAAAGGTATGTTTTTATATGTCTCAAGGATTGTATCTTGGATATTATGGTATATGCTTGAGGCATATCTTGGAGGTTTTTGGAATATGATTGGAGACGTATGTTGAAGTTTTTGGTATATGCTTGAGGCATATCTTGGAGTTTTGGCACATGCTTGAGGTATATCTTGAAGGTTTTTGGCACATGGTTTGATGCATATCTTGGTGATTTTGGGTATATGATTTGGAGGGTATTCTTAGATATATTGGCATAATATTTATGTGGTTATTGGGTTGAACCAACCTTGATGATGATTGTAACACCCTTGTTTCCCCTAGCTTGTAATTAATCATAATTAGTGATTTCCATGCAATGTCATGCAAATATTGTAACTATTTTTTAGTTTAATTGTAACTTCCAACAACTGACTATGGGGGTGAAGCCTTAAAGTATTGGCCATGATATAACTATAGGACTGAGAGGGGGGTTCTCTTAAGCTAAAGGTTCCCAAGCCTCCTTGCTAAAATATTTAATTTGGAAGTATTCATATTATTTCCCTTATCCCTTATTTCATGGAAAATAAGTTAATTAAGGGGGTTGGTAGTTGAAAAAACTAACCAACCCAATGAATGGAAGTATGGAAGGCTACCATAAAGGAAAAGAATTTGTTAGCTAGAGGAAAATAGGAAATATCACCACGAGTTCCCAAGATTGACCCACAAATTTCCTTCTGACAAAAAAAACAAAAGGACAGGTCAAGAACCTTCCCAAGCTAGGCGTGCAAGAAAAACACACGATTTTAGAAAGAGAGAGAGGAGAGGTATGGGAAGGAGATGAGAGCTAGGGGAATAAGGGATGGACTGTGTAAAAACACCATAACAGAAGGAGCTTGAGCTCTGAATATTGGGTCTGAGAAACTAGAAAACCCGACCTGAGCTAAGAGGGTAGTGGGTTTGATGCTAGGAAGGCACCTAATAAACCTCGAAGAGGCCTGAGATAGGTGGGTGTAAGGAAAATATCTACCAAGAGTAGAGTGAAGGAGAGTGACCTTCAAAACTTACTGATAACTTGAGAGATATTTTCTATTGGTATCATGACCTGGCACAGGGGTGGACATAGTGCTAAGAGTGAATGCATATAAGCCTATGGTTGGGTGGAAAGGAGAACATCCACAGTCAGTTGGTTGGATGCAACCTATAATCAGATAAGTATATATTCACTCCATGTAATTAAATGAAGATACAAGATTGATTCCCGTGTTTGTGTGTAACTGTGTATACCTAGTCAATGGTGTTAATATTGTTCTAATGGAAGTCATTGTAATAATATAATAATACGTCTGAATTTAATTTCATGTGTATTGCGTGTATGAGTAGGAGGACCCCACATTTTATTTTTATTGATTAAAGAAATAGTACAATTGATTTCACCTTGTGAATATGAACCTAGTTACATCGATATGTTTGTGCCTCCTAGGTGCATAACAAGGTGTTGTTGCGGTGTGATGCCTGTGAAAAAAAGAGAGGCTAGAAAGTTAAGAACTAAACAATAATTACCAAAAGAAATGGGATATGGTAATAATAACATGTTGAAGGCCCAAGAAGGCCGATAGACCTTTCATATTTAATATCTCATTTTTACGAATAGTTGTGTGGAATTAAATCCTCATTTGGGTGAATAAGTAGCAAGGCTTATTGCTTGCTAGAATAATTAAGGTAGAAATGCCATACAACTTGGGAAGGTTTAGGTGCATTTTGGAGATCTTTATAGCCCTGTGAGAGTCTCCTTATTGGAACATAAAACCTATTGGATTTAAATATTCACCCAAGTAGTGAAGAGATAATTCCTTAGTCGGTTTAGAGAAGAACTGCAGTTATCTTGAAGGCCTCATAAGCCTTAGAAAATACAGGGAAGAAATCCATGAACTACTAAGTCCTGAATTAGAATGAAAACCTGGGGAAAAATCTGTGTTTTGAGCCTGAAGAAATCATATCCATTGGAATGGTGCAATGGATAGATCCCAACTCTTCGTCAGAGTAGGATACAATGCTCGTAGAAGATGTACCCCGAGTCAACTAGAGCCATCGATCTGTCGCAGAATTGGAGGAAGGGAGATCCAGATTATTGGATGGAGGATGATGGTCGGAGTAACCCTGGAGATCCAGAGTGAAGGTAATCCAATGGGAAAGGCCACGAGGGGAAATATGGACCGTTGATTGGAGTAAAGGTGATATTAATTCTCAGCCGTGGATTTTTGTATGGTCTCATCTAAGTGAGGTTAAAAGGGAAGGTGACATCTTGCTGATGCCATGCTGGCAGAGAATGTATATGTACCCGAGGGTAATACGTGTCAGTCTGTAATTGATCAAAGGAATGGGAGTGGCTCATTTTCAATCTCATACCTTTGAATGGGTGATTTAATTATCAAGTGTATGATATGTGGGTGGATAGATCACCACTGTTGATAAGATATTAGATTGTCATAGTTCTTGAGCATGGAGTTGATGAGGGACACTGAGGGTAAAGCTCCAAGAATGAATTCAAGCTGTTGGATCTAACGGAGTGTCTACAGGAAAGGATTTGAACCGTCAGATCCAAAGTAATGATTTTCATTGGAGTTTGGTACTCAGAGTAACCTAGGATGCCTAGGTGTATGCACTCTGATGGTAAGGCTCCGAGGGGTGATTTCAACTATAGATTAGGTAGAGTTCGAGGAGATACCTTAGTTGTTCGATCTATGATCCATCCCAAAGGGAAATAAAAGAGTAAGATGATATCATGATGAAGGTTAAGATGAATGTGGTAGCTTATGTGTCCCATAGGATGATCCATGGCGATAAAAAAATGGAATGGGTCGAGCGTGGAACCTGTTGGGAGAGAAGGGCCTTAAAACTGCATTTTAATTAAGGGATAAAGAGGGATGACATGGATAGTTCCACCAATTGGGAATAGAAGGTGCCATGTGGCATAGTGATTTGACACCTATAGGTGATATTTTGTGGGAAATATAGATGTCACATGTCAGGTGGCGATGGTGCCACGTGTCATGCAGAGATCACACGACGTGTTAAGAGGATTTGGCACATGTAGGTGAAATTCTGAGAAGATTTGGGCTGTTCATCAAAGTTTGAAAGGGTGCCAAGGCTATGTGGTGGTCAAGAATGCTATCGACGATGAAGTCATCGATGATGTAATGAGATTCGTTGATTAGTGGTGAGTTGGAGTTAATATCCACCGTAGATTTTAGAAGAACCCCCTTATAGGTTATAGAATGGACAATGATGTCATAAGTGATGTGGCATGCCAACATGTTTAGAGGATGACATGTTTCGACACCTGGTTTGTCATAAGGTCAAGGGTGGGCCCTGTTGGGTATAGACCATTGGATGATCACTTGAAATTACCAATTATCAGATCTACGGGAAGAGAAATCCAGACCATTTTTCATAAAAGGAAGGGTTGGCAAGGTTATGTGTTGGATAAGAATGCCAACGACGATGGAGGCATTGACGATTGGATGAGGATTTTTGGATCTACGACCATTGAATCTATTCTGTTGATCCAGGTGTAATGTCATCGGAGCACAAAAGAGAGAACGAGTGGGTGTTAAGAGCCAAGTCCTTTAGATTCACTGACTCAATTAGATTCATTGGATTACAGGCACATGGACCATCAGATCTAGATTAATCCTGACTAATGGATCATCATCGAAACTTGTGGTTGGGTCCTTGTGACCCATAGAAATAAAATCTCGACGAAAATGACTAGTTGATAATTTACACATGATATAATATATATAACTCAACCAATGCACACTAGAGGAGAAGCCATTGTGCCATAGTGGTGGTCTAGAGTGATCTAGACACACATCAATAGTTACAGGAGTAAATTTCTACCTAGTCTAGTCTCTCGGGAAGTTATGGGAGTGAACTACCACCTATTTGAGTTAACTAGTCTGTCAGTCTTCAGTTAAATGACTGAAACATAGTGAAGTGAGGAGGATATCAATGAATCATGGGTAATGCGCTAGTATATTGATGTTCCCAAGGAAAATGTGCATTAGATGGTGATGATCCCAATGTTGCATGGTGATAATCCCAATGTAGCATCCAAACTTCACTCAACTGATCAAATTGAAGTGAAAACTAAAGAGAATATTCTCCCTAGACAAATATTCTTCCTAAAATATAGGAGATTGAATAATGACCAATAAACATAGGAAAAAATTTAGGAAAAATAAATCCTAGGTGTGTGTTAAGTAATTCCAACACCCCCCCGAACATCACTATGGTGAAAATAAAGAATGGGTCCCGACAACGAGGCCATGTTAGGTACCCAAATACAAAATATAAACTGAAATAAAGAGAGGAAAGAGAGAAAACCTCATGGTGAACCCCCCCCTCAAAGTACAATGTATGTAAAAAAAAGAACTGACAGTTGCTAGGCAACTGTGTCCTTTACTCCAAGATGACTGCATAGAGAATGGAACTTCTTCTCAGTGAAGGTCTTGGTAAAGATGTCTGTAGTATGTTCTGCTGAAGGAAAAAAATGTAGGTCGATGATCCCCTTGTGTACCAAGTTCTAGATGTAGTGCATGTGGATCTTGAAGTGCTTCGTCCACTTCCTCTAAAATGGATCTCTGCAGAAATTCACAGTTCTTTGGTTGTCATGATAAATGATGATCGACTGATGAAACTAAATGCCCAACTCAGTGTGAAAATTATGTAGCCACATAGCCTGAATGGTTATGTTAACTACCCCTCTGTACTCTACCTCGACTGAAGATAGAACAATAGAAGCCTGATTCTTTCTCGACCAACAAATAGGCTCAGAACCAAGATTGTGTGAGTAACCAGATGTGGAATTGTGATCAATTCTATCGCCATCCTATTTAGAATCAGTGAATTCGATGAGGTCCAATGTAGAGTCTATTGCATAGTGAATCCAAAAGGTGATGGTTCCATGTACATATCGAAGGATACACTTTGTAGCCTTCCAATGTAGCTCATGCGACTCTTGTATGAACTTGGAGACTGCTCCAACTGTATAGGAGAGGTCTGGTCTGGAGTGTGAGATATAACAAGCTCCCCACTAGCTGTCTGTATAGTGTGCTATCAACCAGTGGAGTGTCCCTATCATCCTCAAATTTGACTCCTGATAGGAAAGGAGTCAGGAAAGACTTCAGTTTGTCATGTGAAATATCTCAAGGAGATCTCATGCATACTTGGCCTGAGACAGTTTGATTCTTGATGAATCCTAACTGATCTTGAGTCTAAGGAAGATGTGTAGCGTATCCATTTCCATCATCAAGAACTTGTCATGAAGAATCCTTTTGACTAAAAAAATCATTGAATTTGAGAAACCAGTGATCAGTAAATCTTCAACGTACAAAACTAAGAGTAGAAGTGAATCAGTCATATTGAGCATGTAAACATTTAGGTCTCATTTACAACATACAAAGTTTTGTGACAGAAGGTAGGAGTCCATCTTGGAATACCATGCCCTCGGAGCCTGCTTGAGGCCATAAAGAGACTTCTTTAGTCGACAAACCAAAGATGATTCCTGCATAAATCCCTGGGGTTGCTCCATATAGATCTCCTCAGAGAGATCACCATGAAGACATGAATTATTCACATACATATGATGGACTTCCCATCCCTTGGTTGTCGCAATGGAAAGTAAAAAATGTACAAAATCCATCTTCGTTACTGGAGTAAAGGTTTCATCATAATAAATTCCATGCACCTGCTAAAATCCTTTGGCATCTAGCCTATCTTTGTATCTGCTAATCTGTCCATCCGTTGCGCTCTTGGTCCTGTATACCCACATGCATCTGACAAGTTTCCTTCTTGAAGGAAGTGGAGCCAGATGCCAAGAATGGTTCTTGAGGAGGTATTTGTAATCCTCCTGCATGGTGGATTCCCCAAAGGGATTTCCAGCAGCCTCACCATAAGAATGTGGATTTGAAGATTGAACCAAGAAAATATTCCTAGGTGAAAATGGTTCAGTGGAAATGAGGGCAAGAGGAGGCTCCTCGAAATCAGATCGAGTCCTCCTAGTATCATCTAGATCACCAACAAGATCCCCTACATTCTAAAGAGTGGTCTGAGCCCACTTGGGCCTAAGCTCTAGATCTACATCTGCATGCACTGACTCTACATCTGACTGTACTGAATCTGTATCTAGATCATCTGAATCAGAACTCTCATCTGAAGAAGAGTCAACATGTGCATGCTCATCATCTTTGACAAGTGGAAGAAAAAAGGTGTCTTCATGCAACTGTTGAGATACATGCAAGACAGTTTCCTCGGATTGGACACTTCTCTCAATGATGAGCTGCTTAGAGGAAAGATCAATAAGTATGTATCCCTTTACACCATCAAGGTATCCAACAAAGATACACTATGTGCTTTGTGGATAAAGTTCCTTCCTCTTTTGAGAGGGAATCTAGGCCCATGCACATGAACCAAAAATACGAAAGTGGCTCACTTCCGGTTTGAGGCCACTCCAAGCCTCGTAGGGGCTCTTATCCTTGACAAATCTATGGGGATATGTTTTTTGGATGTAGGTTGCACAATTAAGTTCTTCGACCCATAATCTCTGTGGAAGTGACATTGCATGTAGCATGCAAGATTCCATCTCTTTTAGAGATACATTTTTCCTCTCATTAACTCTGTTTTGCTATAGAGTATAGGGAACTGTGTGCTGCAACTGAATCATTGCCTCATGAAAAATATTTTGTATCTCATGGTTGACATACTCTCCCCCATTATCAGTTTGGAGGGTTTTTATTTTCTTTCCTGAATGTGTCTCAATAAGGGATTTAAAATCTTTGAGGTGTGAAAATACCTTTGATTTTTTCCTGAGAAAGTAAATCCATGTGAAGCATGAGAAATCATAAAAAAAATGAGCACGTACCTTTATTTACTTATTGATGGATGCAGAAAAGGGCCAATGAGGCCACTATGGTTAGATTTAAAGGAGAGGAAGACCTCTGAGTATTTCCTTTGTTGAATTTCTGTTGAGAGTGTTTTCCAAGAACACATCCCTCACAAATTCCTTTGGAGAAGTGGATGTCGGGTAGACCATCAACCATTCCTTTCTTGCTAAGTTGTTTCATATATATGAAATTTAAATTCTTGAACCTTTCATGCCACATCCTACTGCTTTCATCAACATGGGTAAGCAGTAATGCAGAATCTGGTTCAATAAATTTAGAAAATGTGTAGAGTCTATATTAATGATTTACCTCACCGGTAGCAACCCTGGAATTGGTTTGCATGTCATAGATCTCCACTACATCAAGTGTGAATATGACTCTCTTTCTGGTGCCAGAGTTTTTCATCTGATACACAAAGATAATATTGACGAAAAGTTTGGGAACATGCAACACATTCTCAAAGCTTCCATTTGTGAGTTCGATTCTTCCTTTGCCGGTGACCTCGACTGGAGAGTTGTCCCCCATCACAATAAGAGGACCTTTGCATGCATCCAATGAAGAGTAAACTTATTTTGTGGCATCCATGTGGTGTGATGCACCTGAATCTATGATCCAAGCATCGGGAGAGGAGTTGATGGAAATCAAAGCATGGCTAGAATTGCCTTTCCTGGGATTATGATCTTCTGGCTTCTTTTTCTTGGCACCCTCGGGGATGCGATCTCCAAGGTTGTTTTTCTGAAGTATTCGGGTCATTAGCTCTATATTTTTATGCATACATGCAGATTCTAGATGGAATCCTTTATGGAAGTGTTAAGAACCAAACATCAATATAGCATAGAAAAACCTCAGGAAAAGTAATCAACGCCTTGAAAAAGAGATAATTTCAGATAATAAGTCTCTTCAAGGGGGAAACCTCCTTTTACCCCACTTAAATGTTCAAGTACAAGATGATTCAAAATGAAAATGTCTCCTTGGTATATATAGGAGACTAGGAGGTTTAATGGCC
>ML777557.1:1702033-1732840 GCA_009831015.1 Picea engelmannii | reverse complement strand
TAATGGCCTAAAGCCGACATAAATAAAATAACATTACTAATCTAAATTACAACTAATGGCCTAAAGACGACATAAATAAAATAACATTACTAATCTAATATGCCCCAATTAAGTGGTAATGAGCCAATATTAGGGCTTAACAGGAAGTAAGTGCATTTCTACCCTTTTCTTCCCTTTCCACCTTTTGATCCGTAGGCATCGTTGAAGGGTTTTGAGTAATATTCCTTCTTCTGATTTGCATGTTCTTTCCTTTTGTATTTATCTTTAGATTTATGATATTGATGACCACTTCCATCATGCACAGTAAGTGCATGCACCTTTGGGCCTTTGATTTTTCCCATGTTGATGAGCTTGTTCTACTCTTGTGTCAGAGACTCAATAAATGCCTCAAGAGAGGGAATCATCCAGGTAGATCCAGAGGTGAATCTAACTGAATGAAATGTGGATATGAAAACTGAGTATTCTGGACCAAGTTTGGAGAGAATGGTGAGAACCATTTCTTTTCCTCTTTAGATTTATCAACCCCACAAGCCTTGAGTTGCGACAACAAATCCTTATATTTGGTAAAGAAATATTGGAGATTTTCGAAGCTTTTTGTATCCAATGTGAGGAATTACACCTTGAGCATGTGTCCCCTCATCTTGTCCTATTTTCCAAAAATACCTTCCATGGTGGTCCAGGAATAATTGTGGGTTTTACAGGAGGATATGTGAAAGAGAATTTCAGGAGAAATGAGAATGCATATTGTTCTGAACGCTTCATCCATTCGATTTACATACTTGGATTTTTCTATGGGTGATGTTGGTTCTTCCTCTGTGTTCATGGTTAACCTATAAAATCATATGATTCAAATATGCATGATCATATTCTCCTTCCATGCAAATAATTTGTAAGGTGTAAGGATGAATTCTTTTGAAAATTCCATTTTTCCGTTGTCTTCAATCTTTGGTACCTACAAAAATAATTTGGGGTGTCTTTTCCCTAGCAGTCCGTTGGATCTAATACCATGTAAATGTGTTTAAGATGCAAAATAATAGATCTAGATGGGAATTGACATCCATAGTTCCAGAGAAAATAGAAGAAAATAGAAGCAGGAGAGAAATAATGAAAGAATTCTCATTAACCAAATGAATGAATGATAATTTACACATGATATACTCTGTATAAATAAACCAATGTGCACTGGAGGAGAATCCAATGATCCATAGTGTTGGTATAGAGTGATATGGACACACACTAGTAATTACTGGAGTTAACTGCCACCTAGTCTATTCTCTTTGGTAATTACAGGAGTGAACTGCCACCTAGTTGAATTAACTAGTCTATCAGTCTTCAATTAATTGACTGAAACATAGTGAAGTGAGGAGGAGATCAAGGAATCATGGGTAATGCACTATTCTGGTGATGATCCCAAGGACAATGTGCATTATCTGGTGATGATCCCAATTCTTCATGGTGATAATCCCATTGTAGCATCTAGACTCCACTCAACTGATCAAACTAAAGTGAAAACTGAAGAGAATGTTCTCCCTAGAGGAATATTCTTCCTAAAATATAGGAGACTCAATAATGACTAATAAACATAGGAAAAAACTTAGGAAAAATAAATCCTAGGCATGTGTGAAGTAACTCTAACATATCATTGAGGTGCATGACCATGAAAAAACATCGCTTAGGCCCTCAAAATGGCCTCAGAAATTCAGGAACCTAAAAAACAGCTAAAAATAGTAAGTTGCCAAAAAAATGTTTTGAGCCAGTTGGACAAGGTGGGTGGCCACTGAGATCCTTATAGATCAATCCTACCCCCTTAGGAAGCAATGTTATCCATTGCGTTGAGTGCCCCCATCAGATGAGGAATTTTCTGCTGAATTTGACCCCGGGTGAGCCACTTTCCTTAGTGCAGGAGCTGCCCTACTTTGACAACCCGATAAAGCTGGATCTTGTGCTAGCGAGTGAAATTGACCTATGTGTCCACAATATGATCAGTGGATGTCTATTCCATGTAGTCAGGGTTGAGCTCTGTTGGTGTCAATTGTTTTTTTATCTCCAAGGTTTCCAATAATGGTGGAAAATAAGGCCAAAAGAGGTCCACATTAAATATTGGGTGCAAGCCAAAGAATGGGAAATCTTAAGCTCAAAATCATTGTCACCCATAACCTTGGTGATGGTATAGGGTCCATAATGGAGTGGAGGAAGATTTTTATGAGGCCGTTTAAGGAGTTCTCTCTGCAAGTGCAACCAAACTTTGTCTTCCAGTTGAAACTAGTGTGGAACTTGGTGTTGATCATGGTGTTGCTTGTACTTGGAATTGGATTTATGTAAAATATCCTGAAGTTATTGAAGGATGTGTTGGATTTGCTCAATGAACAGGGTGGCTTTTTCAGCTCTAGTTGGAGCATGCTATGTATCTACCTAAGTGGCCGCAAGGTGTAGTTCAACATCCATGGGACCCAATGGTTGAAATCCCAACCCCACCTGAGAGGGGTTGTGGCCGATTGAGCTATGTATGGCTCTGTTGTAGCTGTGTTGAACATAGGGAATAATATCATCCCAGGTGCAGGAGTTATTAGAATTGTACATGTGCAAGATGTGCACGATCATCCAGTTGACAACCTTTGTTTGGCCATCTGTCTGGGGGTGGAAGGTAATGGACTTGGTGAGCTTGGTGTCCAGCAGTGACTAGAGGCTCAACCAGAATGTGTTGAGGAACCAAATGCCTCGATATAATATAATGGTTTATGGGATCCCAAAGTGTACCCACACTCGTTCAAAGAAGATCTTGGTAGTGACCTTCGCTATGATGCTCTTCTTGTAGGTGACCAAAATCGCCATCTTTGAAAAGTGATAAAAAACCACAAAAACACAGTAATTTGCCCGCTTGGTGGACAGAAGGCCTAACATGTATTCCATTGAGATGATTTCCTAGGTCTTGTCAAGAGTAGACAAAAGAGTGTACAAGCCTTGTTTCTTAATGGGCAGTTTGGAAATAGCACAGGAAGTGCAGGACTAGATATACTTGCTGAAATTCTGTTGAATTTTCAACCAGAAGAAATGTCATTGCAACACTGCCACTGTATTTTCCATGCCTAAGTGTCCTGCTACCCGACTGTAGTGGGATTCCCAAATCAGCTTCGCTCACTCGCTTGATGGAACACATAGATGGCCTAGATGGCACAACATCCCGTCTTGAAGATGGAAATTTGTGACAACTGTGTTTGCACCCAAAAATTGGTAGATGTTAGTGAATTCAGGATCCGTCTCATAGAGGTGGGGCCATCCGGAGGTCTCATGGCTAAAAGAATCAAGCATTGTGGTGAGTGTCGCGACAGGAGGTTCACTGAGGAAATCAATGACTCAGTTGGTACTTCATGTTTTATACATGATGTTGAGGTGGAACTGATTAAAATATGTGGACCACTTTTGATGGAAGTCATTTTGTAATTTGCCTTGTTTCTATATGAACTGCAACAAATTATGATCAATGTGGATGACTATCTCCTTCTTGAGAATGTAATGCCTCCACTTGCGACAGGCTTGTGCAATGGAGTACATTTCATTTTCGTAAGTAGGGTACTTATGAATGACATATGATAGTGTCTCCCTATGATATGCCACAAGGTGGATGTGTTGAGTGATGACTGCACCCACAACATAGTCTGAATCATCTGTCTTGATATCAAAGGGATGTTGCAGGTCAGGTAATGAAATCGCTGGGGTAGAGAACAAGCACTGCTTCATATCTTCGAACATTTTCTGTTGGGATAGGTGTTACGAGGAAAATCTCTCTATGGAAAGGGGTAAACCACAACAGACATAATGACACATAGAAATAAACTCTAATCCCAAGTATGGTATATAAATGAAATTCTAACAAGACAAAGCTAAGATCCTACCTCATCTCGATGTTCGAAGAAGACCATTGTTGAGAAGGCAACCCAAATATTTATACCTACAACTTGTCCTCAATAACCAATACATGCAAGCATATGGTGATAATATATAATTTTAGCATATAGATTATCCTAATCCATTAACATACATGAAAAATACTCCCATGGAATAATAATTCAAATATTTGCAAGATATCAATTGGACGATAAAAGATTATTTCTATTAAAATAATGATTAGAAGTACATAGGTGAAAAAATTCTTTAATGACAGATATCGGAACTGAGAAACTAAGTCCTTCCAGCTGGGCCTCCACCAATTCAATCCTCCACCAAAGGAAAGCTCATATAAATGAGTCAATGAGGTTCTCCATCACAAAGAAGGAAGAGCTTGGGGGATGAACACATAGTTTAGACTTTCAAGGACAAAGGGATCCAGACTCAATATGAAGTGAAATTTCTCCAGAGTGTCTTTGCTCTCAAAGTTGAATTGTTGAATCCCTCAAGTCTTGGATATGGCTCAATTTATAGCCTTCAAATGGAATTGAAGGGCTGATTTGGAGAGTTTCCATTATATGGAAAGTCAAGGATCATGGATCTCGTGACATGGCATGGAAACCTGACATAATTTTTAATTTTGAGCACCAAATCCAATGTACACAGGATGTAGTGGAGCAAACTATGTATACACTTGTTGTATAACGGATAGGGTACATATATGTGGAAAAATATTCTTTTTGGTTCTATAAGGCACAAAAAGGGAACTTCAAGTCTTCATAGGGAAATGGAAGGCCATCCAATAAAGTTGCATGGAGTGAGGAAAAATTTGTTGTAACAGATACCCCCTAATGTGTGAGGTCAGAGGACTATCTGCAATGAATGAAATACATTATAATTCCTAGAAGTGGAGTAATGAAGAATCAACTGGAATTACTAGTTTCTCATGAGAATATTATAATCCATAATGACTTTGTACACATGGCTGATGTTACACATCTAAATTCCTCACTTCGATAATGTCACATTCTCATTGTCGTAAGTGTCACAAGTGCCACACTTTTTTTGCAAGTATCATAAGTGTCACATTCTCATTCTGTAAGTGTTGCATCTTGAATGAAACCATGAAAACACTTGATACAAACCCCTAAAACATGTTAGAATAAGAATCACCATCCTCTGACAGTCGAAACAAATGTGTTTCTATGAGAATTGCTCATCTTGACAACTTTTGGGAAGATCAACGCTCCCCTACTCATATACAGGGAGCACTAGTGCTCCTTGCCCATATAATAGGTAGTGTTGTAGTCCTATATGGCCCATTATAAGGGATATCCTAATTGGTTGAGAAAATCTTGGAAGAAATCCCTTTGTTTTCTAAAGACAACTATCGATGGATCGAGTTGGTTTGGCTCGAATCTAACCCTTAAGATGTATCTAAGGGAGATATCACAACTGTTGGATCCATATCCTCAACTAATCCCAAATATAACCAAGGTGGTTGAGCCTCTCAAAGCCTATAAATGGAGGCATTCTCATGGTGAACAAAAAAGGAAAAAATCAACAAAGCATTATTATTTTGTTTGTGGATATTTTGAGCAAGGGTTGGATGAGGAGGACTTGGAGAGGTTGTTGCAACATAAACTAAATATATTAAGTTTCCTTTTTGAATTTCTCATTAATATACTTGGACTATTTCCTTCTAGTATGTGTTTACATGTACTTGTCTATGCTTGTGTTAATCTTTATAGATCCATTGATTTTGTCTAATCTATTAGAGTAGGAGATAGTTGTTTTTCTCTTGTTATCCATTGCAAGTATTGCTCGAAACTCACAGATTGAAGCAGCTTAGAAAATGTCAAAAGTGAGGCACATCATACTATCCCTCCTTCTCTCTTTTTCGATGGATAAAATGAATCGATAGGAATGGTAGTGTCCAAAGGTAATTTTTTGTCTTGGTAGAGGGGTTTGTACTCCAAGGGAAAGTTCACCTATCCACAGAGGAATATTTTCATAAAATAAATTGGTGACTCTAGTTGGGATCGATTTTTCATTTTTTGTTCTTTCCTTGGATCGTCCATGTAATTTTTCCTATCCTTAGATCCCATTTGCTGATTTATTCTGTCCTTAAATCTTTCATCTTTTCTAAGTTGTCTCACATAGTCTCTTTCTGAATTTCCCTGAGTTATTGAGCTTTCTGAGTTTTTCTAAAATTTTTCCTAGGACTAGCGCCCCTCCACAGTTTAAGTCGCAGAGTTGTTTCTTGATCAATGCTCCCCCAGAGTGTATCAGGGAGCATTGTAGATCTCCAGTGCTTTGATTACCAAAGCACCAATTTTTCTCCTTTTGAAAAATTGTAGACTTTTTTTCTTGTTGGGCATAGTCCCTAGATTGTTTTCTTTGACTCAGATCCTATTCTGTCATGTATTGTCCTCTGTTTGTCTCAAACTTGCTACCTTTGATTCTTTTAGTCTTTATTGATTTTGTGTTGTATTTCCTTATTGCAAAATCAATCGTTTTGTCTCAAACATGGTTTCTTTTTTCTACTCTTCTCAATTATCTTATTGATTAGAGGTTTTCATAAGGATGGTCATTGATCATAGTATTGTTTTCCTTATTTTTGATCCCTTTCTCAATTTTGGAAGACTATAAAGAGTGATTTTTTTTTTTTGGTATTTTTCTTTGAGTGGATAGTTTGTTTTTCTTTTGGTCTCTTATTGACTGCTAAGAGTGTATTTGTTTGTGTACTTTTTCTTCTTCTTTTTTAAATCACAGTAGTGAACATTTTTCATTATTAGTGAAAGCATGAAGCATTAGACAAACATTTTAATTTACATTCGCAATCAAACAAAGAAATACGTGTATGCACTGGTTTTGGATATTGGAAAGGTTTTCTTTATAATCTGGCAATTGTTTAATTTCTTGTTGAGAATGAAATAGTTTAAAATTTTGCATTGTTGAGTGTTTTGTATTGACAAAAGAAAATAAACTCTTCTCCTTCCCATAGATAGAAGTTCATTGAAAAGAAAAAAATTCATATCATTCTTTTTACTTCTTTGGGATTTGAGTATCAAACATCATCAATTTCACTATCATTCACCCTTGTGTAATGAACAACCATGAAAATAAACACTAATTAAAATCAAACTAGAAACTTTCACTTTTTTATCATTACACCAACAATAGACTATGACTAGAGATTTGGAATAGGTTGTGAGAATAAATCTCCAAATAATTCAAGACAAACTCAGAATCTTGTGATAGGGAGAGAAAATCCAACCTTCGTATAAGCATAGGTGGGATCCTCCTCTCACACATGGGTTAAAAATGAGGTCGGGTGCAGGAGGGAGACATAGATTATCCCTCCAAGGATTAACCAATCATAGTAGTATGATTGTATATTGGGGGTTTTTATTGAGGTTCAAGTGTTTTCATTTGGTCTCAGAGCTTCATGAATTCTGAATCCATTCAGGGTCCTCTGGAGTTTACCGGTCCACTTGTCCTCGGTTCTCTTGAAGAATTTCAAACTTGATATCTTTCCCATACGTTCGGACTCGACTATCGAGTGTACCCTCCCAGAGGATGACTACAATTTAGTACCCTTAGTGGCCATAATATTTAGGGTCCTTATACGAGGTGACAGTGAAGAGAACTCTTTGTTGTACCTGGAACAAACGTTGGTCAAACTCACTCGGGCTCCATGGAGGGTAAACCAAGGGTAAAATCATGAGGGAAATTGCACTAAGGTGTAAGTCTCTTAAGAAGGCTTCCAACTTAACTGACCCACCCACTGATATCCTATCTCATTCTCAATTTGATCACACGATGTTGGATTTCATCACCAACTAGTATGTTCATTGAGAGAAGGCATTGTTTGCTTGTTGGTTTTCTATATTGTTTAGCGAGTGTTGTTTGTTTACTTTAACTGTCCTTAAAAATTGGTTCTTTGGTTGATAAAGGTCTTTGTAGATCACATAGGATGCAAGGGTTTCCTCCAGAAGGCTATGAAACCCTACCTCCTAAATCACCTAAAGACACTTTCCATGAAGAGGTTGAAAACCATTCAGACGTTGGGAGTGCTGCTACTCCTTTACTGGAAAATCCTGAGAGAGATTTAGTTACGGTTCATGAAGATTCTACCCTTCATGTAAACCTATATTTGAAAATTCCTCTCGATCCACTCCTTGTCCGACTGGGCTCCTTAGGTAACATTGTAGTTGAAGATTACCCTAGCCTACTGTCAAGGCCATATAATCAACTAGACATGGAACCGATACAACCAAATTTTAATGAAGAGTACACTACCCCTGTCTGTTCTACTGGAACAGTAGATCCACAAAAAACTCTTGTTCATTCTATCTGGAGAACCCCATCGGGACAAGACCTTTATGAAAAATTTAATTTTAGTCGACCACCCTTTGACCCTCCACACACCTCTAACATCACCAATGTAGAGGAAAGACCATCAGGTCATCCCATCGACCGTCCCGTCGAACCAACAGTCAATATTGATACCACTTCAGGACAAGTCAAAAGTGAAACATGAGTCATGTTACCTATTCATTTACAAATTACCCTGATGGTTACTCCCACCACACCTTCACATCATCGGATGCAAAACCCTACTACACAACGAAACCTAACTGTAGGAAAAATCCCTACTGGGGAGGAAACCCCTGTTTAGTGGACAAATCCCTACCGGGGGTAAACCATCCTTCAACACACAAGTTCTAACTGGGGGGAAACCCCCTTTCATTAGTCAAACCCTATTTGTTACCCAACCAATGGCAGGGGGGAAATTTCAACCTTCATTCACTGAAAACTCCCCACAATACTGGGGACCACCCCAGGGAGGTATGTTTCATCAACCACATCAGGGAGGGCCATCAAACCCCAAACCATAAGGAGGAATCCTAAATCCAAATCCTTTTGGATTTCATTCTAGAAAACCTTTCTCAGGGGTCCTGAATCTCACTTGGGGTCCTCAAGGTCAACAATCATTTCCTCCCCAAGGGAAAATCCCTTACCCTTCTCAAGGACAACCTAGTTACCCTCCTTAAGGGAAAACTAGTTATCCACTTCAAAATAGTCAAGTAAACTATCCTCCCCTAGTTTACATGGTTATCCTCCCCAGGGCCAAATGGGTTTCCCCTCTCCTTTTATGCAGATCCCTCAAAAAATGAATCCTACTGGTCAACAACAACAACATATGGGAGGACATGTTGGCTACAACTATCCACCCTAACCATTTTACAACCCTACTAGTGTTCCTATGCCACACCAGTATCATCCTCAAGTCAATAGATAATTACCATTCTTAGCCACTCTATATCTACTGGATCTGTCGAGACTAACCAATGACCCCATATTACAATCCCCTTTTTGGCCAGTTATTCTTGCAAAATTTCCTTACGATATTCTGAAATTTGATGGTAAACCTAGTGAAGACCCTAGTAACCAAATTATGACCTTTCATCTTTGGTGTTCATAAAATTCACTGATGGATGATTCTATCCGGTTACATCTTTTCTAGCGTACACTTACGGGTTCAGTGGCTAAATGGTACATTCAGTTACAACGCGAAACTTTTCAAGATTTTAATTCACTTGCCATGGATTTTCTCACTCACTTCCAATTACCTATCTGCTACGAGACTAACATATAACTATTGACCTCCCTTCATCATACCAACTCCATATATATTTTTGATCATATTCATGAATGGAGATGACGACGACGGTTGATCAAAGAAACCATTTCGGACCAATTGTTGGCTGAATGGTCCCCCAAATCTCTTTTACCTCCTATTGCCTATGATGTAGCCATGGGTGGTGTCATTATATAAGAGGAATCCATTGCTTGTGCCCAATATCTTTAATTGGTTTATTCCCAATACGATACTTTATATGAATTGATTCCAAATTCTCTCCGTCCATCAATCAACCCATAAAAACCATCCTCCACCGCTCATGTAGATGGATTTATCGGTTCCGTCAAAACCCATTCCAGTTCACATTCAACCACAATGACTAATCGTTCCGTCACTTCCCCTGCCAATGGATTGACTTCACTCTCATGAAGCCCCACCCCGACTCAAATTTCTGAGGTGAATGCAGGTCAATCTTCTTCTCCACAACAGTAAGAGGGGAAAAAGAAAAATAAGAATAAGCCTAAGAAAAACAATAATCAAACTGAAAAATTAAAAAAAACAAGAAAAACCATTTGCTACTGAGAAGAAACCACAATGCAAACCAAATTTTCCATGTCTCATTTGTGGTGAGTATCACTACACACAAGATTTTCCGCATCGAGACAAAGTTGCTAAATTTTTTAAAGGAAATTCTCAACCCATTGTATTGATGCATCCTTTTCCACAACAACAGTCACTAGTTGCACAAAATCCTGCACCTCCAACAGGAGGTAACCCATATCATCCTTGTAATGAGGAAGGGTCATCAAGTGCACACATTTACATGTTTAATGAGATATATTTGACCACTCGTACTACAACATATGACACACCTCCAACTAAACCTGATAAGGAAAAAGTAAATACTAGAAATATATTAGATCCACCATCCACTACCGTTACTCCTCCATGTGGACAACTCCAGATTGAGAAACCTATATATGACTCTATTCTTCGTCCACCCAAGAGCACAATTTGAAAGTTGACCTCTAATACTAGTTCCCATGCTGCTCAAAAATACAACATTGTTCAAGATTTGGCCGAAGCACCTTGCGCTATGTCAGCTCTCGAAGTTCTACAACACTGCCCTAGCCAATGTAGGACCCACTTGGCAGCCATAGGAGATATCAATCCCAAGTCATCCAATAATATCATGTTCAACCTGGATAATTTTAAATCACGAATCTCTCACCAACTTGCTTTCCAAATCGATTTCGTTGTTCATAGTCAACATATTCATCACATTATCTTGGATGAGGGGGCATCCAAATGTGTCATGTTCTTGGCTTTCTAGAAGGGACTTAAGTTAACCTGTATTAATAAATATCCCACCATGTTAAGAGAATTCAATGGAAGAGGTTTCCATCCTCATGGATTACTACAATCCTTAGTCGTTCAATTGAGAGGAAAAATTGTTTCTGTAGATGTTGAAGTAGTCGATGCTCCCCTCAATTATAACTTGTTGCTAGGGAGAAGTTGGTTCTATGCTAAGAATTTCTTTGCTTCATCGATTTTTTGATGCGTCCAAGTCCCTCATCAAGGTAAAATTATGAACATTGATCAGTTAGATTAATGTACCCACGACGCTCTTACTCAAAGAAAAAACAACATTCCTTTTCTAGGAGACTCAAAAATTACTTATGAAAGTGTTGGAGTAGGTCTCTTAAAATACACTTCACTCATGGGTACCTTCCCTACACCTCTTCATCCCACTATGTAACACATAGCAATGGTTAATATGATTTCAATTATGGCACATGAATTATTTGAATCATTTGATCCATGGATCATGCCTAGTCCTTTAGAATTTGATACACTAGGTGAAACTATGCCACTTAGTCCTGTAGAGTCCGAATACGATGCCATTCAATTTGCCTCTCCTTCACTAGATGACCAACATCTGTTGGTGTCTGCTACATAGTCGTTACCATCCTAGTTAGATTCCCTATCCTCTACTTTTGATTACATCCTACATATTTTTCCATCAGATGAATCTATTATGGAAATGCTTAGTATCGAGGAGGCACCATGGGATGACAACCACCATCATTCATCCTTTCTTCCCAGTTTGGATGAAATATCGTCGACTCCCTCCGATCTCCAATACTCACTCGGGATACCATCTCCGAGGGAAACTTGGGAAATATCTCTCACACGATTAATGTTGACATATCCATTAAATAAGGCATTGTGGAAAACATACAACTAGGTGCAAATTATTCAGTTGAAGAAGTTGAAACTTGTACCGCCTTGTTTAAATAATTTCATGACATCTTTTCCTGGACCTACGAAGAAATTCCAAGGATCTATCCATTGATTTTTGTGCATGAAATCAAACTTACCCAGGAGTTAAACCTGTGATACAAAAACTTCGCCTAGTTCATCGTAAGAAAACCACGACAATCAAAGCAGAAGTCGAAAAATTATTAAAATATGGTTTTATTTATCCCATCCCTCTGACTGAATGGGTTTCTAACATCCTTTCGATTGCCAAGAAATAAGGGACAATTTGTGTTTGTGTCAATTATCGATATCTTAATAAGGCTTGTCCCAAGGACAATTACCCTACACCCTTTATTGACAAAATTATCGATAATTGCTTGGGAAGCGTCAAATTCTCTTTTATGTATGGTTTTTCTGGATATAACTAGATCGACATTTTACCGGCTAATCAACACAAAATAGCCTTCATCTAGCCATGGGGGACTTTCGCCTATCGGAAATTACCTTCTGGCCTTAAAAATCTTGGAGCCACTTTTCAATGGGCTATGTTGTATGCAGTCCATGAAATCAAACATATCGTTGAACCTTTTCTCGATGACTTACTAGCTCACTCGACTCATTGACGAGGCCACATTGGTCACCTACAAGCCATTTTTCTTCGATGGAGGTTTTAAAACATACGTTTGAACCCCCATAAATGCATTTTAGCTGTTGAATCAGGGAGACTCCTCAAACTCGTAGTCTCCAAGGATGGGATTAGGGTGGGTCCCTTAAAAGTCAAATCCATTCTCTCTTTACCCCCTCCCAACAACCTTACCCAATTGCAAATTTTGCAAGGGAAGAAAAAGTTTCTTGATCGTTTTATTTGCAATTATGCTGAAATCACTAAAGGATTCATGAGATTGTTGTAGAAATATGCCCCTTTCATTTGGGATGCAACTTCTCAATGCTAATTTGATGCTCTTAAGAATGATTTAACAAACACACATGTTTTTCACCCACTAAATTATGCGAAAGATTACATCCTTTATTTGACTTCCTTTACTTCCACTATTTATATGGTATTAGTACAAGAGGATGACGACAATACTGAACATGTGATCTACTATTTGAGATTCTATCAGGCCCCGAAATTTGATATTCACATATCGAAAAGTCGGCTTTGGAAATAGTTATTGTAGTCCAAATATTTCCTCACTATATTCTTTTACACACTACCAAAGTCATTGCAGACTCGAACCCCATGTACCACATCTTGACTTGTCAAGTACTTGGGGGAAAATATTCGAAATGGATCGTCATTCTCCAAGAATTTGATCTTGAGTTTGTCAAATCCAAGGCGAAGAAAGCATTGGTTTTTGTGGAATTAATTTTCAACCTTCCCCATATTGATGAGGATACTGAGCCCAATGATTCCCTTCTTCATGAATCCATGTTCCTCATTAGTATGTCCGATCCTTGGTATGGAGATATTCTTCTCTATCTCCAAACCCAACACTTTCATCCTAACATTTCATGTGAGGAACAATGTCAAATTAGACACCATTCAAAGGGATACCTTATCATTGGTGACACCTTGTACTTCCATGGCATTGATATTATCCTATGATGTTTCTTAACCCACGAAGACGTTGAACAAGTTTTAAATGACTATCACCATGGATCTTGTGGCGGTCATATTTTTGGGATGGTTGCAACCCAAATTTGTTTTACATGCTGGTTATTTTTGTCCTTCCATATTCAAATATTGCATTGATGTCGTTAAAATATGCCCACCCTATCAGATCTTTTATAAGAAATCATGTACCCACGCAGATCCACTTCATCCCATTATCGTCGTCGCCCCCTTTGCAAAATGGGGCATCAATTTTATGCAATGTAATCCTACCTCAGCTGGGGGGAATGGTTATATTATCGTTGTCGTCGATTATTTCACTAAATGGGCCGAGGATATGCCTAAATTCCTTAATGATGGCCACACTGAAACAATTTTTGTGTTCAATCACATCATCGCTCGATTCGTTGTCCCACAAGCTATTGTAACTGATCATGGATCGCATTTCCAGAACCAGATGATGGGTGAATTACACACCAAGTTAGGTTTTTTCCATGAAAATTCATCCCCCTAATACCCTCAGGAAAATGGAAAGGTTGAAGCCATTAACAAAGTCTTGAAAACCATGCTCCAACACATGGTGGGAGTGAAAAAAACCTCTTGGAATTGGCAGCTCTTCTCCACACTTTGGGCTTATCGAAATTTAGTTAAAACTGCAACTGAATTTAAAACCTTCCAGTTGGTATACAGGATAGAAGTGATATTACTGATTGAATGTGAGATTACCTCTTTGAAACTCACTGTACAAGTCCTACCCCATACTTATGTTGAAGATGAATGATTTTTATGTCTAACCAAGTTGGATGAAACTCGTTGCGATGTTTCTCTCATTGACGAGACATACCATAAATGCATCAAAACTCAATATGATAAGTTCATCCAACCTCCCATTTTTGTAGAAGGATATCTAGTCCTAGTCTATGATCAATATCATGACAAACTGGGGGCAAGGAGGTTAGAACCCATGTGGCATAGACCATCCATCATAAAATGTGTGTTACATAGAGGCACCTATGAGTTAGTATATTATGATGGAATATCTCTTAGTGAGCCACGAAATAGGATTTACCTCAAGTACTATGCATTGAATATCTCACATGTGTGCTTTGTACATTACTGTACTATAATCCTTTGAAATGGTGTGTCTCTTCTTTTGTATGCATGGAATTTTCTGCTGCTGTTTATACTTTTCTTTGTGATTGAATGTGCATATGACATCATCTTTTCCCATCTATTTCGGTTTTGTAGATGGCGCTAGTTGACATACCCAGAATATTGCTTCTACAGCTTGGGTCATCTACAACTTTGGCGAGTTAGTGAGTTTGAGAGGAATTTACCTAGGATCTATGACCAATAACGTTGCATAATATAATGCCATCATCACACTTTTAACCAAGGCCTCCTCTCTAGGTATATATCAATTGATTATTAACCTCTATTCTCAACTCATGGTCCGTCAACTAAATCGTGAGTATGCCATTCACAACTCAGTTTTACTACATCTCTATCTAAGGGTTCGTTGTCTCGAAAGATCTTTTGAATTTCTAGAATACAGACATATATCGAGATAACTAAATATGATTATGGATTAAATAGTGAATTAAATGTTGTATTGGTATATTGCACATAGATAAACATTTGAAACATAAAACATATGTATAAAAACATAACATAAAACAAAAATACAACATAAGTAGCCACCACAAAACTCGTTTATATATATAAGCTTGATAGAAAATGTTTTTGTCAAAATACATCATACAAAAGTACATAAAAGGGCAAAACATGGGCCTTTATGGCCATAGAATCATCATATAAGAATACAAAGTGACTGGAGACTCTACTCGTCCCCCTGCACCACATTGTGCTTTGCATAACACACTACCACTCTTGCCACTCATCGTAGAAAATGGATAAGACCCTCAGGGACCCCAAATGTATGTATCTGAAGGTGTAGGGGCACATCCCACATCCTCATGGAGGAAATTCCCATGGTCAAACCATAGAGGTTCCTCTCCACCTCTCAGAGTCCTCATACCATGACATCATTCTATGTCGCTGCCTGAGCATCTCCGCGACGTTGTAATGATGGAATATTTGTTGGACGTGATGCACCTCTGTTTTCATTATGAAAGAAAAATGACTTAGATCCCTCGTCGTACAACCAAAAACATATAAAAACAAGAAAAATATTGTTACAAGGTTATGATCTTTCATACCTGATGTGTCCCACTGTATACCCTCAGGAAGCACCAAATCCACACTGCCCTTGAAATACACCCCAACATATGGGAAATCCTCAATCACCACTAGTTGTCTCCACCATGTGAATAAGTCGACAATAAATCTAAAGGCCGAGGGTTCATTCCCAAACCTAGGGGAAATACTAGTCCACCACTCCATGCGGGTCTCAGTCGCAGGGCGTGCTATTAATGTAACTTGTGGTTGAATCTTTGGATCCCAATCCTGGAAAAATGATACCAAGAAGGATCCATACCCAATTTTTTTTTTCCTACCCGTTCTACATTTGGATATCTGTTCTTTAACATTCCTCAAAAATATTGCGCTCCAGTTGAATAGCCTAGTCTCCAAGCACTGAATGACATAAGATATTTGAGACTTAGAAGTAAGATGAGAACTAGTGCTCCCTACCAACTTGGTGATATAAAATAGGATGGATCGGAGAGAAAAATCCATCACATCTTTTATGATGATCCTCCCTCATACCAAGCATGAAACTGGTATGTAGTATTGGGAAAAATACACCTCTATCGATCGTGGCGTGGCCCTATGTCCAGATAAAATAATAGGTGCTCCTCTCCTCAAGAGAATCGTCAATAAGTACACTTCATCCATCTCGATCTCGAGCATGTGTGGTTCTATTTATACTGATTTCTCATCATCATCCCATAAGCTGATCAAATATTCGAGCAACAAGACTTCTTTCCCCATATTTTGGAGTTTGAAGTACTTAAGAAATCCACAATTTCATAAGGCCTCCCTCGCTTGAGGGTCTTGTAAAGCAGTGATATCATGAAATTTGTGCTCACGTTCTTTCCATTTGATCATGAATAACTATGAGTAAAACCTGCAAATGTATCAATTAAACATCATTAGCTAATTTTTTAAAGAAAAAATCCCCTTTTTTCCAGCCTAAAAATCAATTTTTTTCAAAGTTTTGCGCCTAGCTCTCCCTTAAAGAAGAGAACATAGAACTAGTGCTCCCTCAACACACATACCAGGGCATTGAAATCACGATTGGTGTAACATACCCAACCTTCCAGGTTGGGTCACGCCACTTAAAATCTCTCATGCTCTGATCTATTTTCAAACTCTGAAACACACACACACATAATGCAAATTTAATAGATATAAACATTTTTCTCATACATAGATTCATGTGGAATTAATAGTAAATCATACATGAAACAACACATGCAATTCTCATAATAACAGACATGCACTAAACACATCATTTGATATTAACACATAAATGATACTTTTCTTTTAATTGAAGTACACCAACTGCATACCAACCTTCCACGAACCTCCCATCCTTATACCACACTACTCCAAGCTATCAGTAGTGGATCACCCCCGAGTTGGGACTAAACTACACCCAAGGTAAAGGAAATCCTAGGCTAGGATGAGACTATTGAAAGCTTCACAATGCAATATGAAGGATTCCCTCCAAGGAGCCTACTCACACACACCGCTCACAGACTCTCATTCCCCACATGTCTGTCCCTCCTCGAGACTATACAACTTCACTATTCCACAGTCCATCGATTGTTCCACTTCCCTTCCAAGGCTTCAACAACATGATGGATCAAGAATTCTCATAGCTCTGTAGCTACTAGTGGACTCCCTCCAGGATAAATCACTTCACCAACAATCTCTCTCACCTGGAGATAGTTGCTCACAGGTCTGACAACTTGCTTCTTCAATCCACGGGCATGGAAACCTGCCTCTTCAAAACCACAAGCCTAACAACCTACTTCTTTTGTCCAGCTCCTCAGTCAAACGGTTAAGAACAATAACTAAATTAAGTAAGGTAGGGTATGGGCTCATCAAAACTACTAGGGTGCACAAATTACATAGTTTCACGATGGAAGATGGTTCAACAATGACAGAAAATGGATAACTGCATGCTTTCTCAATGTGTGAGTGAATGGGGCAAAGGATGGACATAATGGTGAGAAAACCCCCACAATGATGGATTTACCTAAATTTGCATGCGCCTAGGTTGACGCATGTATATTTTGGTAGTTTGTCCCTCTCCACTTTGAGTTCATTACTTAGGAAAAGGAATTTAGGATAACATGTTATGTCCAAACCTTATCCTTTCAGGAATATATTATAATATTCCTTTGGAGGCAAGCTCTCAATCTTAACCCCCTTTCCTAGCCTCTTAGACCCCTTCCCTTTCCCTTCCTAGTGGAGCTTAGTCCCCCATCCTTGTTTATTGTGGTCTATCCACATGTAGCGATGTATTATATTAATGATATGAGTGTAACATATACAAAAATAGGCTCATTGGCCTTTGCATCTAGGCTCACTAGCCTAATCAACACATAAGCCTCCTAGATTATAATTACTTGTCTCATTATCCTATAAACATCATTAAACATCATCACAATTCATCAAGGGCTCGGGCTTGGGGTATTACAATCCCCTCCCCTTATTTATGCACTATCCTCATTGCATCATATTTACATATTACAACAAGATTTTCAAAAATATTCAAAAATATGTGGGTATTCTTCCCGCATAGCATATTCATGCTCCCAAGTTTCATCCTCAGGACTGTACCAGGTCCATTAGACATTTACAATCCCTATGGATCGATTCCGGAGCTGTTTGATTTTCCAGTCCATAATGCGTATCAGATGCACTTGAAAAGCGCTTTGTTGCTCCACCCAAATCACATTCCAATCAATAACATGATTAGCACCAGGTACATATTTCTTACGAAATGATACATGGAATACATTATGTATAGACATAGATACAGGCAGTGAAATCATATAAGATACTGGTCCAATCCTCTCTAGGACTTCAAATGGTCCACAATATCTGCCTGCCAACTTGGAACAATTTCCCAACTTCATGGAACTTCTGTTGGTCTTCACCTTCAAGAAAACATGATCACCCACTTTAAATTCCATATGAGTTCTTCCCTTGTCAGCATATCTTTTCTTCATGTCTTGAGAAGCCTTTAAATTATTTTTTATATTCAACATTTTCTCTTCCATTTCTCTAAGAAACTCTCGCCCAATCAATGCTCTGTTAGTTGGGTTGTCCCAGCTTACTGGTGTGTTGCACTTTCTGCCATAAAGTGCCTCAAATGGGCTCATCTTCAGTGATTATTGGTACCCATTGTTGTAGGAAAATTCTACCAAGTGTAGATAATATTCCCATTTATATGGTTTTTCCATCACATACATCCTTATCATATCCTTTATCACTTGGTTCACCCTTTCTATTTTCCCATTAGACTCAGGATGATAAGTTGCGCTGAATTTCATATTTGTTCCGAACCCTTTGAATAATCCCCTCCACAACTTTGAGGTAAACTTTGGGTCTCTTTCAGACACAATTGTCTTGGGTATGCCATGCAAGCATGCTACTTCCCTCATATAAATATCAACAACATTGGTTTCCTTGTGAGTAACCTTCATAGGAATGAAATGGACATCTTTAGTAACCTTGTCCACCACCACCATGATAACATCATGCTTCTTTCTTGTTCTGGGTAATTTGGTGATGAAATCCATTGTCATCACTTCCCATTTCCACTTAGGAATGGGCAATAGCTGTAGCAACCCAATTGGGTGTCTATGCTCAGCATTGACCTTTTGACACTCCAAAAATTTAGCAATGTACTCAACAATATCCTTCTTCATGCCTGCCCAATAATATTGGCTCTTGACTTCTACAACTATTTTCTGATATCCTAGGTGTCTAGCATAAGGTACATTATGAATCTCTTTCAAAATTATTCTTCTCCATTCATGAGAATTGGGTACATAAATTATCTTCCTATACAAGAGAATTCCATCAATTCCCAATTCATAATATTCAACTTTCTGCTGCATTTTACCTTGCTGTAATTTTGTTACGAATTCCATGTACTACAAATCTACTTTTGCAGCCTTAGAAATTATGCCTTTAAGATCATCTGGATACATGATAATGGTTGTAGCATGTTGTTCATGCACTCTCCTCCTGAGTGCATCAAACACTTTGTTCTCTTTTCCTTTGATGTGCTTGATATCAAAGCCATACTCATAGAGGAATTCCAACCATTTTCTCTACCTAACATTTAAAGTTGGCTGATCAAACAAGTATTTCAGACCATTATGGTATGTCCTCAGCTAAAACCTCTTTCCCATGAGGTAGTTCCTCCACTTCTTCAAGGCATGCACTATGGCTTCCAACTCCAAATCATGAGTGGCATAGAGCCTTTCATGCTCTTTCAATTTCTTGGATTCAAAACATATCACAAACCCATTTTGACTAAGGAATCCATCAAGTCCTTCTTTGCATGCATCTATACAAACCACAAAATATTTATTCATATCAACAATCCTCATAATTGGATAAATGGTGAACAACTGCTTCAATTGCTGGAAGCTCTTTTCACATTTTGCTGTCCATTGAAACTTCCCCCCTTCCTTTGCAATGAAGTGATTGGGTGAGCAATTCTCGAAAACCCTTCAATGAATATTCTATAGTAGCCATCTAGATCCATGAAGGATCTAACTTCTATCACATTCTTAGGTGTTGTCCACCCTTTAATGGCCTCAATATTTTCAGGGTCCACTGCTATCCCTTCTTCGGATATGATATGCCCCAAATAGTGAATTCGGTTTTGATAAAATGAACACTTTCTCAATTTGACATGCAACTGGTTCTCTCTTAACACTTGTAACACCATCCTCAAATGATTCTCATGATATTCCTTTGACTTGGAATATACAAGGATGTCATCCAAAAATACAATGACAAAATTGTCTAAATATTCTCGGAAAACACCATTCATTAAGCACATGAAAATAACTGGTGCATTTGATAACCCAAATGGAACCACTGTGAACTTGTAATGACCATACCTTGTCCTGAAGGTGTCCTTGATGATGTCTTCATCTCTGATCCTTACTTGATGATATCCATATTTGAGATCAATCTTTGAGAATATCCTTGCATCCTTTAACTGATCAAAGAGATCATCAATCCTTGTCAAAGGATACTTGTTCTTTATAGTCACTTTGTTCAATTATCTGAAATCAATGCACAATCTCAATGTCCCATATTTCTTCTTCACAAATAAGACTGGGGCATCCCAAGGTGAAACACTTGGGCTTATATACCCCTTCTTCAAAATTTATTCAAGTTGCATTTGTAGTTCCTTCAGCTTTGGTGTATTCATTGTGTAGGGAGTCTTTGATACTGGAGCTTCTCCAGCCATCAAATTTATGGAGAAATCAATATCCCTCTTTGGGGGAAGTCCTAGTATCTCCTTAAACACATCCTCAAAATCTTTCAGGACTGCATGATCCTCTAGATTTGGCACCTTATTCTTTTGTGCTTCCTCCATATGAGCTGCAAATATTTGGTAACCCTTCCTGTAACACTTCTTCAGCTGCATTGCTGAGATCTCTCAGACAGTAACTACCCTAGGAATTCCTTGGATTGTTCTTGGGTTCCCTTCCTCATCTAGACAAGTAAATTCCTTTTTATGATAGTCCAATACAACATGGTGTTGGTCCAACCAATCCATACCAATTAGACAATCATATGAACCCAATGGCAGGATGTTCAAATCTACCTTGATACTTAGCCCATTCATGTCCACTAGACATGATTTAACCAGCTCAACAAATTTTCTCTTGGCTCCTATAGCTAGCTGTACCAACCAATATTTCTCATGCTTGCTTCTTGGAAAATTCAATCTTTCCACTACCTTAGGATCTATATAGATATGACTAGCTCTTGAAACTATTAAAATAGTAAAGGCATGATTATTGATCATACCTTCAACTTCAATCATGTGTGATTGAAACTTTGCTTGCTTGTTGTCCAGGGCTGCATAGATCCTAGGTACACTTCTTCCCATTTCCTCCATTATTTCTTCTTGCTGTACATTGTGGACATCTCTCAATTTGTCACTTTTGTGAGGACAATCTCTGTACTTATGGTCTCGTTTACAACCCTAACATTGAATGGGTGTCTACCTTGGCATTTTCCCACCTACCTCAACCATTTTGTGATCTCTAAAAGATGGCTGGCCTTCAGGATTGTTTCTGAAAAATGGTGGCTTGTTCTTCTTCTGCCTATGTTCCCTCTTAAACTTCTTCTTGTCTTCCCAAGCTCTTTGGAAAGTAGGCTTCCCTTTATGTTGATCATGTAAGAATTTTTCTCTCCTTTTGGTTTCCTCCAAAGTCCTAGGATCATCATATTGAATCTTGTCATTGATGAAAGCTGGAAGCCCACTCAAATATATTTGAATCTTTACTGTCTCATCCTTGATGAAGGAGAAATACGTCAACAATTATAAAAATCTCCTTTCATACTCTTCAATGGTCATGCTGCCCATTTTGAGTTAAAAGAACTCTTTCATGTTTTTGTCATATTACCTCTTGGTCAGGTATTTCTTCTCAAAATGCTTCTTGAATTCCTTCCAAGTCACATTTTTCTCTCTGACGTGTTGCACTTGCACAAGCTGATCCCACCACATGGATGCCTTTCCTTTCAGTTGATAAATAATAATTCTTCCCTCTACATGAGAAGAATAATTATGAAATTGGAAGTTCTTCCTCATGCCTAGCAGCCATGTCTTGACATCTTCATTCTTCTTGTGCTCTCCATAAAAAGTAGGAGGTTTGATCTTGTTCATTTCTCCCTTCAATTCATCCACCCCAGACCTCCTATGATACCTGAAAGGGTATGGAATTGTGCTTATGTGTGCTCTCCTGTTGGAATTCCTTTTGGAGTGATGGTGATGTTTTCCATCACTCCTTGATCTTTCTTTTCTCTCAGGGGTCCTATGTATTCCCGATTGCTGGAGAAACTCTCCTTATCCAACTTGTTTTCAATTCTATCCAAGATTTTCATTAAATTAATATTGAATTCTTCCTGTTGTTCCTTGGCCGTCATAAGACTCACATTATCATCCTTGTGGATTTGGACATCTGTCTGCAATTTTCTGAGGGTCATCCATATTTATGTCTTCCTCCTTTCCCCCTCCATGTCCATTGAAGTTAATTCCTTCCATACCCAACTGGACATTCATCCCTTTGAATTCATCCTCTTGACTGTAGAATATATATGTATCATCCATCACTCTACACTCTACATTGAATCTCATCTGAAAGATGTTAATTATGCAAAAATGTGCAACCAACAGAACTTTGTCAGGTTAACTGTTCCTAATAATTTCATGAAAACACGAACCATTATGATTCATTAATACATATCATACTTATTTCTGCTGACTTCCTAAGAAATTGACTATTCAAATCCAATTTCTGGGTGAACAATTATCTTCTACAATTCAGGACCTTTCCAATTCCTATTCCATGCTCAATTCTGAGTTTTGAGGAGGCAGTTATGGATACTTGAACAATTTGTATTTTCAGTGATGCAATCCTATACATGGATTCTTCAAACTCAGAGTTCAATTGGCTCTTGGATCCATGTTGGATCCCTTCTTCAGGTTTACATGCCTTCCTTACTTCTTTAGGTGTAGTTCTGTACAACCAAGAACCTCACGGGCTCTTTCTCTAATCTCTTTCCTATTCTTAAAACAAAATTTCGGGCGCTAGCCCCTTTTCTTCAGCCCCCAAATTCATGTGACCTTAGGATGTAACCTAGCGCTAAAAAATATGCACTTATCCTATGCTTTGAGCCTCCAGGGTTGCAGAACTTCGGGGCTTCGGAGGATCTGCCTTCATTACAATACATTTCCCCCGAACGCCAATTATCCGAATACTCGGAGGACGTACAGATCGACAATCCTCATTCTTTGTTTAGATCTATGGTGGATAGGAGCTCCAGGACTATGGGCTTCGACGGTTTCCAAAGAACTTCTCTACAAATCTCTTGAAGTGTCGACTCATTGAAGATTATCTCTCTTGCCTCCACGTGTAATATCCTGTCCAATGGTCGAGATTAACTCCGGCCTTCGGGATTTCTGTACTCACAAAAATATACAACTCAATTCCTCTGGAGTACCACTTCTCCAAACCTTGGGATCTGGCACCACACATCCTCTATGATCAACAGTCGAGATGGAATCTGACCTTATGTCCTCGGACTGTACTGTTTATGCCTTGAATCCTCTGGACTATGGGATCTACTGCCACATGTCATGTCCCAATCAATGATGAGGATTTACTTCACTCTTTAGAGCTTTGAGAGTCTTCATACTTAACAATGCTTGAGCAAGATCCTGCATAGTGTAAAGTCTCTGGACTACAGGATATGGTGCCACTTGGCAGAACACTAGAAGTAGACATGTGGCCCAATCCGAGGGGTGACACGTGTCAAGTGATAACTGGAAAATAAATCTTTTAAAAGAAGAAAACACACTGACACATGGCACACATCATGTGTACCCACGTCACCTCAGGTGACATCATCAAGCCATGTCACTTCGGTGCTTTGTGGCTTTAGAGCTTTGGGACTTTGAGACTCCAAGACTTTGAAGATCTAGAAGTTCTTCCAATAGTTTCCCCTAAATTCCAAACCTTCAAACTTATTAACCTCCTCGGGTCCACATAGTACAACTGTCATCCAACAAGGTGGTGACACGTGGCTCTATCATCAAGTGACACATGTCAGGTCCCAATGGGTACTAAGGGCCTATCAAAAGTACCAAAAAAAAGTGACACATGGCAAACTTAGGGTAGATCCATGTCACCCTAGGTGATTTCATTGTGAAACATCATATCCGATGCTTCAAGACTTTGATGATTTTATTTTCTCATCGACACTTTTTCAAAACTGTCGAATTGCTGAAATGCCAACTGTCAAAAACATGATTCCTGTAGCTTCGGGACTTCGGCGATTTCATATCATCGACACTTTTTCAAAACTGTTGAACTACCGATCAAGTCTACATCACCCCCGGTGACATCATCATGTCACGTCACTTTGACGAACTAAGACTTTGGGGATTTCTTCTCATAGACACTTTTTTGAAACTCCCGAACTACCAGTCGCTAACCAGGTCAACGTCACCCTGATGACATCATCATTTCACATCACTTCCGTGAATCGGGACTTCGAGGATTTCTTCTCATCGACGCTTTTGAAAAACTGCCAAACTGTCGACTACTAAACAGATCCACATCATATCCGATGCTTTAGTACTTCGATGATTTCTTCTCATTGAAACTTTTGAAAAACTGTCAAACTGTCGATTTCCAAACAGGTCCACATCATCTCTGATGCTTTGAGACTTCAACGATTTCTTGACAGTGCAATCTCCAATGCATTTTCATGAACACTGAACCACCAAACCACTTGTTAAATCCAATGGTTCCCCTCCTCTCGAGTGATCTACGACTGAGAATCACTACAAGACTTTGGAGGATTTCCCTTTTGAAACACCGCACAACCCCCAGACTGTTGAAACCACGGATTTGACGGTTGTGAGGGATCTGTCTTCTTCCAAACAAATCCTATGACCCAAATTTGAAATTTGTGGTCCAATACCACGGTTTCCGTGGTTTATCAAACTGCTATACCTCCTGAGCTTTCCAATACCACCCAAGAGCTCTCTCAGTGCCGTTCTGGAACTCTGTAAATTTAATTGCTTGTGTAATTTTGATTCCAAATTCCACAATCATGGCCCATCTAGGTTCAGTGTTGAAACCATGGGCTCTGATACAAAATTATAATGTACCCATCCTTCCAGGCTGGGTCACTCTACTTAAAATCTCTCATGCTCTGATCTGTTTTCAAAATCTGATACACACACACACACACAAACACATCACACATATAATGAAAATTAAACAGATATAAACATTCTTCTCATACACAGATTCATGCAGAGTTAACATTAAATCATACATGCAACAACACATGCAATTCTCATAATAATAGACATGCACTGAACACATCATTTGTTATTAATATAGAAATGATACTTATCTTTTAATTGAAGTACACCAACTACGTGCATACCTTGGATGAACCTCCCAGCCTTAGACCATGCTTGTCCAATCCATCAGCAGTGGGTCACCCCCGAGCTGGGACTAAACTCCACCCAGGGTAAAGGAAATCCTAGGCTAGGCTGAGACTACAGAAAGATGCACAATGCAACATGAATGATTCCCTCTAGGGAGCCTACTTATGCCCATCACTCACAGACTCTCATTTTCCACATGCCTATCCCACCTCGAGAATATACACCTTAACTCTTCCACAATCCATTGGCTGTTCCACTTCCCTTCCAAGGATTCAACAATAGGTTGGATCAGGAATTCACAGAGCTCTATAGCAACTGTTGGACTCCTTCTAGGAGAAATCACTTCCCCAAAAACCTCTCTCACCTGGAGAGAGTTTCTCATAGGCCTGAAAAACTGCTTCTTCAATCCATGAGCTTGAAAACCCACCTCTTCAAAACCACAGTCCTGAAAACCTGATTCGTCTTTCTAGCTATTCAGTCAAATGGTTAAGAACAACAACCAAACCAACTAAGGCAGGGTACAGGCTCAACAAAACTACCAGGGAACGCAAATTACAGAGGTTCATGATGGTAGAGCATTCAACAATGAAGAAAAATGGCTAACTGTGTGCCTTGTCAGTATGTGAGTGAATGGGGAAAATGATGGCCAAAATGGTGAGTGAACCCCCACAATAATGGATTTTCCCACATAAATCTTCATGTGCCCAGGTTGACACATGGCTCTCTTGGGAGCTCGTCCCTCTCCACTTGGATTTCGTTCCTCTCCCAAAGGAACTTAGGCTAACAAGTTATGTACAAACCTTAGCCTTTTAGGAATATATTATAATATTCCTTTGGAGGAAATACCTCAAGCATAACCCCCTTTCCTAGCATCTTAGCCCCCTTCCCTTTCCCTTCCTAGTGGAGCTTAGTCCCCCATCCTCGTTTATCATGGTCGATCTAGATGCAACGATGTATTATATTAATGATATGAGTGTTACATATACAAAAATAGGCTCATTGGCCTAATCAACACATGAGCCTCATAGCTTATAAATACTTGTCTCACCAGCCTATAAACATCATTAAACATCATTACAATTCAGAATGGGCTCGGCCTTGGGATATTACAATCGACGCTCCCCGCGATTACTTGAGGGAGCGTCGATCTAGTTCAACACTCTAGGGCTTCCTAAGGAGCCTAAGGACCTAAAATAAGGGATAAAATGTAATAAAAAAACATGAAAATGAATGATAAAGAGGAGAGGACCAACCTGATCTGGATGGTTTCAAAAATAGTCAACCATAGCTCTCGCAATCAACGCTCGAAAAAACATACCAAAAGAGGAAAAAACTCAAAGAGGAAAGGAGGATAGTAAAACAAAGGTAAAAGTGATTTCTTTCCCTAATTTGATATTTGATATGTTTAAATTTGGTAATTTGTTCTTCCTTTACGCATATTATAAATTTTACTTTTGGTTTTTTTGTCGTTTTTCAGAAGATACTAATATCTTTTTCCTAGAACTCTTGATTATGCAGAAATTTGAACAAAGATTCTTCGATGACCTTTGTAACGTCAATGATCTTAGTATTTTTTCTTTCTCGTGCTCATAAAAAACATGAGAATGTAACCGAGCATACTTTTATCACTTTTTCATACTTGTAAAGGTTATACGAAAAAGGAACCCCCTAAAGTCTCCTTTAAGCTCTTTTCAGTCTCTCTAAACATGAAAAAATTGTCGAGTGTTCTTGCTTCCTTTCACACTCGTTAAATTTTTTGAAAGGGTGTCTTTCGAGTAATAGTTTATCTATTTTTCGAACCTTGGAGACTAAAATTACGAAAAAGGACAACCTTGGAGTCGCCTTTAAGTTCTTTTCAGACTCTCTAAACATGAAAAACCATCGATTTTTCCTTCTCTGGACTCGCTAAACTACAAATTGAAGGGCCCATATGGGGACAGACGCTTACTTATTCTAGTTCATTAAATAAAAAAAGAGGAACTTACGAAAGGTGAGTTATATCGAGCATGTGCTATCCTCCTCTAGCTCGTTAAATAAAAAAGAAGTACCTATCTATCTAGATGGGGGGAAAAATTGAACGAAGTGGGTCACGTTGCTTGAAAACTTTTGTAAGAAGCTCCTGCAGTTTCCCTTGAACACGACACTTATTTTAACCTCCACACTGAACACTTGGATAATCCACTAAAACCTCCATATTGAACCAATCCTATGAGTCTTCCCACTCCTTTGATCCATACAAAGAATGCCTCAACACTCACCGCATTATATTTTGGTCCACTTTGAGTTTATGCTTCCAAGTCTCACGTCATGCCTCAATGTTCAAGGGAATTTTCCACCTCAACGATCAACCATCCACAAAGTTACCAGTTTCCATACTCATGTCAGTCTGTGTTCATATTCTATATCTTATCACTTTCCCGTGTCAGTTTCATGTCGATGATGGGGGATACATGAAGGCTCTCCTTCAATGAGTCTTTTCTTGTCGACTTCAACACATCATCCGAGAATTATACTTAGAAACTAGTTAGTGCCTTGGGACCTACATGCCTCAATGGTAGGCCTCCTCACTTCTGACAGTAGGTTTACATCATTGACCTCTGATCGGATGATTCCAAAAATGTTCGACCTCAACTCATTTATTCACATTTGTTGGAATGTACTAGGGTATCTTGGGAGTCATTGACATCATTGGTGATTTCCATCACACTTGTTAACAATTTACCTCAATTACTGGTAATCAAGTGTTTTCTACCATGTTCGACATCAAAACATCTATTCACATGGATAATATTCGTACTACATTGGGATTGGGACGAAGACCTTGGGTTGATCATCCATTATGCTATCTGCTCTTTCCAGGCTACGAAGGAAGTCATTTGAGCATGTTGATATATATGTTGTCACATATATCCACATTATATTGATCTGTGGCTATGTTTTATCATCTCGTAGCTCCACTATGTATTTTTTGTGGCTCAATTAGTTCATGTCATAGAGGTATGGATCCACATTGTATCTCTGGTGGCCATACCCTTTGTCAATATCATCATGGATACACAGTGTATTTATTGGCGGCCATACTTTGAGTCACTTATAGTCTGAGAATAGTTATACCCGCCTTAGGAATGGAACACATATTAACAATTTTTTATGGTTGTCTACAACTTCTACTAGGTTCCCTGACTCCAAACCCTTGTTTTGAAGAATCTACAAAGTGTTTCTTCCAATATATTTCATCTTCTAACTTTACACTTTGGGGTGAAATCTGTTACACATCAAAATTCCTCACTTTGAAATGTCCCATTCTCATTTTTGTAATCATCGCAAGTGTCACATTCTCGTTCTGTAAGTGTCACATCTTGAATGAAACCATGAAAACACTTGATACAAACCCCTAAAACATGTTATAAGAAGAAGCCCCATCATCTAATAGTCGAAACAAATGTTTTTCTATGAGAATTTCTCATCTTGACAACTTTTTGGAAGATCGGTGGCCACCTACTCATATATAGGGAGCGCTAGTGCTCCTTTCCCATCTCACAAAGAACGTTGTAGCACTCTGTTGACCATTCTAAGGGAACTTCGAATTGGTTGAGAAAATATTGGAAGAAATCCTTTTTTCTTCTAAAGACAGTTATAGATGGATCGAGTTAGTTTGGCTCGAATACACTACTACATATGGGCGGATTATTCCACGAAAATTTTCCACGCTTCCACTATTTTCATCATTTTTTTAAACAGGGCGGGATTTTTGTGGATATTGCCACGCACATTCGTTGCAATATCGATGAAAATATTAATTTAACCTAGTTGGGATTTTCGTCGCTATAGCGACGATCTTTCGTGGCAATAGCGACAAAATTTTTACCTATCTCATTGGTCGGTGTTAACGACTAGTTGAATATTTTATGTATATATATACGTGACTTTAAGAGACTTTGTGACACAATTGCTATAGTTGCGACACTGTTCTTGGCTTCTGTTTGAGCTTTTTATTTTTTCCATCACCCACTGGTTGAACAAATCCAATTCTCGATCTACATAGCTCGGATTTTGAACTTGCAAGGTTAGTATGTTATTTTTTATTGATGTACTCATTTAACTTGTAATTTTTTTTCAAATGTCCAAATTGCATTTAGCTTGTTTTTCCTTGATAATATAATATGTGTGTACCATATTTCATGTCTTTGATTTTTGGATCTAGTTGGTATATTATATGGAAAAGGGTATGTGGATTCCATAATATTCTAGGTTTATGGAATCCACATATCTTTTTCCCTTCAATTGTAGCTATAATCTCTCTCTCTTTTCATTGATAAAGATATGGAATTGCTCTTGAAACTCAACCCTAATCAGTGAAATGATAGTAATTGATTGCTATATTCCCTGCTTTAGTAGGGACTAATAAGATAAATAAACACTAACCCTAAACTTATGTTAGGTGTATATGTCGTTATTATATAAATAAAACATTTGTACACATATGACTTTATTATAAAGATGTTATATATGTCGTCATGATGTTGATCCTCTACACATATGATCAACTTATTATAAAGATGTTGACCTTACTATAAAGATTTAGGTCACTGTAAATAAACATATCATAATTGAAAGGAGTAGCCAAAATATAAAAAAATTGACAACTTAATGTTTGGTATGGTGTAGGTAAGACAATTACTTGTCAGGACAAGGATTTGTCACAATGAACGAAATGACATGAAGCTTTCTCGGTTAAGAGAGGCATTAGAGGCGAGGGGAGATGGAAAATGTTATTTCCCTTGCTATGATTGCAGAGGCTTGAAAAATACAAGACTTTTAATAACAACATCCCAAAAACATTGTAGGGAGAAGGGGCACGCCAAAGGGGGTTATGAATATCGTCCCTTGGTAAGAGGATTCAATATTTAATGTATTCTCTGTAATAATTAGTATGTCATGAATTTTAGTAATATTTCTTATCGGTATTTTTATATTTTCTATACACACTAACTTTTCTATGTTGCTTTTAAATATGTAGATGATGCCCCCAAAGTGTCTACCTCTAGAGAGTTATTTGCCAAGTACTAGCAGAAATACTACTTTACATGGAGATGAACTTCGAGATCAGAATATTGAAGCTCTTGATCAAGTTATTAATGATGATATGGATGGAGATAACGTTAGTGATTCAAATCAGGAAGATGAGATACATAG
>ML777557.1:1613776-1649311 GCA_009831015.1 Picea engelmannii | reverse complement strand
CCCCCCCCACCCACATTATGATATGTAGTTATAAAAAGTAGGAGACTTTTAGATGGTTAGATCTGCCTACATGTTGAACCCTAGTGTAGTCCATAAGGGGGTTTTCCCTCTATAGAAGAACTGGTGACCATACTGGGGAAACCTCTAGGGTTTTAGCGGATTATTTGGGTGTTTGATTGATTTTTACCTTTTGAGTTTATTTCTGAGTCTGTTGAGTCTTTAAGGGATTTTGGTCACCTATTGGTGCCATACCAGTTCTCCCTTCCTTGTTATTCTACCTGTTTGTTCTCCTTTTTGAGGAGTTACAAAGGTGTACATGGTCTGTAGTGAGTCTGCACGTGTACATACACGCCTTGCTTTTGGACAGCCCACATACATACGTAGGTTGCTGAAGTGTCAGTTGCGTGCCTGTGTCAAGATTTTTTTCTTTAAGAAGAGGAAGTCAACCTCTTCCCTGATTGAAGTCTGACTTCTCAAGGTTTCTTGATTAAGTACAATGTCTTTGTTTTTACAGTCGAAGCCTGGGTTTGATGTCAGTTTGGTTATATTTTTAAATATTTCTTGTGTTTCCTAGCTTTTTTAACTTATTTTTAGCTTGAAATTTTAAGAAAAATGAGTTGCATCTTTTAGAATCTTTTCTTACTTCTACTTTGATTGGAAAAAAAAAAAAAAACTTAGCTTGATAGGTCCCTTTCTTTCTTGGAATTTTCTTTATATTTTTATTTTAAAAAGAAAAATAAATTAGCATAGTGTCGTGTTTTCTTCTCATCTTAAAAGCACTTCAAAAGAAAAATAAGAAAGATTATCCTTCTTTGCTAGTGTTCTCATAATTTTCATTTTCTGCAAGAGTCTTAACAACATCAGTTGCACTACCACACCCATTTTTGAGTAAATCAAGCCATTTAAAATGAATGCTAATTTAAAATCAACTAGACTTTATGTTTTTAGGGTCAATCAACTAGTTTAGGGTTAGAGCCTTGAATTAGGTTGGAGAGGAAACTCTTCAAGGCTTTTAAACAAACACTGGAGTCTCAGTTAGGGACTGTTAAAGTCCAGTAAATGTGAAAGTTATCCGAGACCCCCCTCTAACACAGGGGATAAACACAAGGCCACGTGAGGAAAGGTAGCATAGATAACCCCTACAAATCTGGACCAAGCGTAGTGGGGAATGCATATTGAGGACTTGTCATGGGATGTTGTCGGTTTCATTTGCCTATGGAGCTTTGTGGATCTCGAATACCCTCGGTAGGTTTCGGGCTTGTTACCCTGCTCATTGCGGTCCACCCGACTATCGACTGTACCCGCCTAGTGACTGTTCACGAGCTGGTAACTTAGTTGCCTTTATTTTAGGGACTTACACAAGTGAATGTGGGGGTATATTGCAGTACCTAGGGCAGACATCGTACCACACTTTTTAGAGTATACCCAGAGGGTGCTTCCATGTTCGAGTTGCACTTGCATCGATAAGTTTCTCTAGTGTTGGTTGGCATAACTGTTCTTCCAACTAGATAGTGGTTTTCTTGATTTTCCTTTAAGAGATTTTAGTGTGTGCTCTGTGCTCCCTAGTTTTCCATAGTGAGTTAGTCAGTCATTACTTTGGGTCTTTGACCTAAGGTGGTAGACCACCCACTCCGCCAGTCATGAGGACTTTTTGGTCTTCTACTTAGAAACGTGGAGCCACCTCTTTATAGGCATTGTTTTGATAACACTGGTTGGCCAGAGTCAGTGTGTGAGACTTGAATGATCCCGCAAGGGGAACCTATGCATAATATCTTCATGGATGAAGTTCCTGATGATACCAACCAAGTAACCCCTTTGCAAGGGGATTCTTGTGCTTTTCCTTTCTTCAAAAACGTTGGTGTCCCTTTGATGGCCACATTGTACATTCCTGGGTTGAATGTCGGAGTATCGGTTTGGTTGGGCACCATTCCAAATGTCCTAAATTCTCTTGATTCTTCTTAGTTAAGAATGTTATGTCATGGGCACCATGTTGATGTTCCTTTGTTAGCAAATTCTTCTCCTCCTCCTTCTCCCACCTCTGGTGAAAGTACAATTACTAGTAACCGAAAGTCTAAACGAAATAGAAAGAGGAAGAATAGGAAGAAGAAATCACCAACCTTTGTGAGTCATGTTGGAGATAGGTCCTCAACCTCTACAAGTCATGTTGAAGACCATTACCCAGCCTCTACAAGTCACGCTGGGGGAAAGAACCCAACCTCTGCCAGTCATGCTGGGGGGAAAAGTCAAGTCCTTGCTAGTCATACTGGAAATAGGTTTGTAGCCTCTGCAAATCATGTTATTGACCAATCACCAACCTCTGCAAGTCATGTTGGATATGTGAAACTAGCCACTGCTATTCATGTTGGGGGCATTGATCTGTTGAGAAACCTATATGGATAGGACATAAGCCTAAGTTCCCTTGTAAGCTTTGCAAGGGATATCACCTTACTCATTTATGCCCTGGCCTTCTAGAGGTACAAAGATTGTGGTCCTTGTCTGCAAGCTCTTTTGATTTTGAGTCTTTTGAGGTTTCCTCATAGTCTATTTAGCCATTGGTTGAGAAATTGGTCATGTTGATGTAGTCATTGGACGATCCCACTCCCCTTTTGGCGGGTGAGGTGCCTTTAGACTATGTAGTCTCGCAGCCTATTCATCCATTGGTTGAAAAAGTGGTCACGCCAATGCACTCTTCGATTGATCCTACTCTTCTCTTGGAGAGTGTCAAGTCTACCAAAGTGGTCACGTCAATGCAGTGTTTGGCTGATCCCACTCTTTTCTTGGAGAGTGTCGAGTCTACAAAAGTGGTCATGCCGATGAAATCTTCGGCTGATCCCACTCCTCTCTTGGAGAGTGACGTGTCTACCAACTATGTTTTTAGCATTTCCAATTCAATAATTTTAGAACAAGGGGGCATTCTGCTCACTTCAAGCACACCCCCTCCAAGCCCTAGGATGGTTTCCTTTGACTGGAATGACCTTGTTGAGCCTCGTCTTCCTTCTTCCACACCCTTTAAAATAAGGGTTGAATTTAATTCAACAAACATTTATTGATGTATTGTGGATGAAGGATCCTCTGCAAGTATTTTATCCTCCTTGATTTGGAAAGTCTTGGGATCTCCTGAGATTGTGTTTTCTTCGCATGAGTTGTTGGATTTTGAAAGATGTCCTAGTGAATATTTGTGTATTCTTCCTCATTTGACTATCTCATTAGGTGGGGAGATTTTCCTTGTCGATGTTATAGTGGTGCAAGGCCTGTTAGATTTTAATATGGTTCTCGAGCGTGATTATGAATATGCTATGAACGTTGTGGTTTCTACGCTCTTACGGGTGATGCATTTCCCTCACAATGGAAGCGTTGTCACTATTTACCAGCTGGCATATGATAATCACCATACTAATTAGGCGTTATTTCATACTACCCCTTTACATATTCCTAGTGTTCGTGTAGACTCTACCCCACCATGTGTTAATTATGTGGCGTCTTCTCCTTGGTGTTCAATTGATTCTGAGCAAGAACTTGTGCAATCATGTTTGCCTTCTCGATACTTGGTCTCAACAATTGATCCATTGGTTTATCCAATGGGGGCATGGGAGCCCTTTCTTCCCCCTCTAGGTCCAAGTGATCTTGAGTCTCCTTCTGAGTTTGATCTTGTTGTTTGTAGATCCTCAAGCCCCCGTGATTATGATTCTTCGCTGATAAACTCTGCCAGTCCTGGTGAGAGCCTCCATCATCATATCGAATATGGTCAGTTTACTTCACCCTTGGGACTGTCGACCCTTGTTTGCATGATTTATCGGATTTTAAATTACCTTCAGATGAGGCTATCCTTGAAGCCATGACTACGGTTTCTATACCATGGGAGGACTTACATCGTGGTTTGTGTTTTCTTCCCTTTTGAGAGACTTTACAAGTTGACTATTGAAGAGACTCTTGGTCTAAGCCTAGTAGTGGGCTCTACCTGAACCAGTTTCATACATGAGTCATAGCCCCCTAAAGTGTTCTTTAAGCCCTTTTTAGAGTCTATAAACATGAAAATATTGCCGAGGGATCTTGTTGTCCTTCACGCTCACCAAACTAAAACTTGAAGGCACGTCTATCCGACAGTGGTTTACCCCTTTTTTGGTCTGGATGATCAATTTTATGAACAAAGGTATACTATAGGAGCTTCGGTTCTCTAGAAGAGTATTCTCAAGTATAAGTTTAACCCTTTTTAAGGCCTGAGGGGATAAATTTACGAAAAAGGAACCCCCACGAAGTCCATAGTTAAGCTCTTTTCAGACTCCCTAAAATTGAAAAGATTGTCAAGTGACCTTGTTCCTTCACACTCGTTAAAATGGTCCAGAAGAACATCCCCTACATATTCCATAGTTAATCTCTTTTCAGACTCCTTAAAATTGAAAAGATCGTTGAGTGACCTTGTTCTTTCACACTTGTTAATTGGTTCAGAAAAAAATCTACTGGCATGAGTTTACTCCTTTTTTTGTCTTGTAGATTAAGGAGGAAAAAGGTACACCTCGGGAGATTCGTCTCACTGGGAGAGTTCTCCTAAGTAAAGTTTATACTTTTTCATGCTAAGGGTACTAAATCGCGAAAAAGGTTGCAAGTCCATAGTTAAGCTCTTTTCAGACTCCTTAAAATTGAAAAGATTGTCGAGTGATCTTGTCTTTGTCACACTCATTAAAATGGTTTTGAATAAACGTCTTTTCAGTGCTAGTTTATCCCTTTTTCAAACCAACTAGACTACCTTAGAAAAAGGTACCCCAACAGAGTCTTCTTTTATGCTTTTTTCAGACTCTCTAAAAATGAAAAACCACTGAGCTTACCTTCTCTGGGATCGTGAAAAATTCATTGAAGGGGGTTTCATCGTGTCTTATTAATCACATTTGCATCCCTGCGTCTTTGGCCTAACACTGGCTCCATGTGGTTCTCAACTGAACCTTTGAAGCATGCCTTATATGCAAGCCTTGTAGCAATTTGCCTCTGCATCTTGACACCTTTTCCCATGGAGGAATTTTCCCGAGTGTCCTTTTCCTGCACATGTCTCCTTGGTCTTAGCATTAGTGTGTTCCTTGCGCTTGGAACTATTATTCTTGCAACACTCGTTCCTCCTTTGTAACATAGCATTATTTTATTCTTTTTCAAGCTCTTCAAAAATATTGAATAAGACAAAAAAAAATCAAATATACCCCAAAAAGAGGACGAGAAATTTATTTTCTTTTTATGGCAGCACAATGAGTCACCCTTTAACAAAGCACATCCTTTTGTTTGTCATCAAGCATTGGGATTTAATATGACCTTAGGAAGTTTTTCTCACTACATAGAGTTGTGTCCTCCTCTGTTTGTTTATCCTTCCAAACACATGGAGAGTTTGTGTTGCCTCTTGCATCATGAACTTATGTCAATGTCATGCTACCTGAGTCTGATCATCAGTTGTGCTCTTGTCCAAGGGTAGTTTTACCCAACCTGATTCAGCCTTCCTGCAGTTTGTCTCTTATCCTCATGCCCGACCATCCCAAAAGTCCAATCAAGTCCTTTTTTGAAATCGATGAAGTTCTCTTCCTGATCACCGAGATCCTCTTGTCTGTTCCCCGATGATCCATCGAAGACCTCTGGGTGGTGAATTTGTACACTCATATTACACTCCTACCCGAGTTTTGAAGATCTTGAAGTTGTTTCCCAAGTTATGAAGACCTCATCTCTGGCCATTAGGCATCATTTGTCTTCTTGAAGATATATAATATACATTTATATCTTTGATTTTGAGATGTAGATCCACTGTGTATTTCTCATGACTACACTTTATATAGTTATATGACATGGACCTGCAGTGTATTTGATTGGAAGACATTATTTGTTTAATCCCGAGCATGGGTATGCCTTCCTCGGTGAGACAATTATTATTTTTGTAGATGGCACCTCCCAAACTCTGGTCCCTGGCTCACTCGCTTCGTATGTTGGTGAAGATTTGTAATGTATTTCATCCATCAGATGCTCTTCTGACCTCACACATTAGGGGGCATATGTTATAACCCTAAATTGCACCATACATGCATACTTGGCATCATGCCTTCTTACTTGCTATTTTTTCCAAGACATCACTAAGTTTCTCTTCTAAAAAACCCTTTTTTTAAAGATGTATGCACCCTACTTCACTAAATCCCGCGTACATACTCAGGCTACTCCACTACAACCCGCATACATACTCAGGCTGATGCATTATAGCCCATGTACATACTCAGGCTGATGCACTACAACCCGCATACATACTTAGATTACTTCACTACAACTCGCGTACATACTCAGGTTGATCCACTACAGCCCATGTACATACTCAGGATGCTCCACTACAACTCACATACATACGTAGGATGCTCCACTATAGCCCACGTATACCTCCAAAAAGTTGCAAAAAATGAAAAGTTCCAAGGAATTCATTGATATTACAGGCTATTGGGTAGTTTCCCAACTAATACACCGCTTATATTCCTTCACCCAACCGAATAAACATCATTTTCTCATATAAAAGGAGGTGTTGTGGTCTCATTCCAAGCTAATCATAAGAACAGTGAAACTCTACCCATTTCACATCCCCTCCTTGCGCCAAGAATTTGCAGCCACCTTGTGAGAGAATTGCCCATTCTTGCCTTTTTCCTCCATTATAAGCCTATGCCATTTCCCTATAGAGAAGTGTGAGAGGAGAAAGATACGTGGAAGCGCAATCAGATCTTGGTGAAGAGGAGCCCAGACCAGGTTCGCAGAGTAGTCACCGATCTCATTGTAAGTAAGCTTTTTGATATCAATAAAAGGAATAATTTTTCTGTCCCGCAATATGATGTGTTCAATATTTATGTTTGATTTATGTTTTATACTCTCATCTAACCCACTAATTCATATATAATATGCATGTTTGTAGTTCCTTGTTTGTCTATTTGTAAACACAGGTCAGCCTCGGGAGGATACTTTTAGTCGAGGAGAAATTGGATGTGAAAGGATTGACATTAGACGTAGAGTTTAAGGTGGAGTTATCATATATTTTTACTTTGTATTTTATGCATGAATGTGGGGTATATTCGGGGTAGTTATAAAAAGTAGGAGACTTTTAGACAGTTAGATCTGCCTACATGTTGAACCCTAGTGTAGTCCATAGGGGGGTTTTCCCACTATAGCAAAGGGGTAGGCGATGCTGGAGGACATGGTGCATTCATGGAATTTTTCATCCGTTTGAAGTCGACAATTTGGGGGCAATGGTGAGTATAATGACCATGCTCACCGCAAAGGGGACAAGGGAAGTTTGTTCAAAGGTTATTGTTATTGTTCCTCCCTTGGCGTTTGTTGTTATTGTCCCCTTGGAGGTTCTGGTTACCCTGGTTATGGTTACCCCCAACAGGTTGGTTTTGCAAGGGGTTACTTCCGCCTGGTCCTGGGTTATTATTGTTTTAGTTTTTTCCTTTATTTTTGGCATTATTCGACTGATGGGTCGGATTTGTCGTATTCAGTTGTTCAAATTTTTGAAATTGTTGAATGGGAGAGGGATGATCAAAGTTAACCCCAGCGTGTGGTTGTCCTTGTGGAGGAGAAATTGGTTGTGGAGGACCATGAAATGTAAAATATGGATTATTTTGTGGCAATGACCCATAGGGTGCATAAGAAGGCATAACTCTTTCACTAGTGCCCATGTTATAATATGAGGTAGAGGGGGTACCTGAACTCGGTTGAGAGGTTGGGCACATCATGGGTTCCAGTAAGGGTCCACTCATGGGTGGAGGGGGGTGCACAAGATATGTCTATTGGTAAGGGGGAGGAGGATAGTAAGATGGACCTCCATACATCGGCGGATATTGGGGTGTACCATACATGGGTGGTGGTTGTATGTATGGATTATGGTGTGTTGTGGTACCGATTAATCCATCCACCACTTGAGACATCCCAGGTTTGTCCTGGCCAAATGGTATGGTTCTTGGGGCGTGAGGTAGTAATGTGTACAAGTAACCTGACTGAGCATAAATGAGGTCGTACTATTGAGCCTTTCTGATGGCTTCCTCTTTAGTTTGGGGGAAGGTGGAGGCCACATATTTGGCAAGGGTAGAAACGAGTGATATGAGAAACCAATCAAGGAATTTTTATTTGGTGGTTTCTTCTTTTCATAAACTACGTTGCCGACGCCATTCGTGAATGTGGTTAGAGATATGCATGGTTGAGGTTTGTTTACACTCAGAGAGAAGTTATAGACCATTTTCATGATGAACTGGTTGTTTAAATAAGGTCAAAAATGTTTTGGCCAAGGATTCAAAATTCACATGGGACCCTGATTTTTCATCCACATACCATTTGGCTGATGAACCTGTGAGTGTGTGCTGAAATAACCTTAAACAGACGGAGTCATCCATGATGATGTTTGAACAAAACCAAAAGTGGAAGGTCATGACATGGTTGGCGGGATCTTCCCCCAATTTCCCTTCAAACTTGGGAATGTCTGAAGGTAGCTTGGTAGGCATATTGGGCCATGTGGGGTCATGCAATATAGGGTCATTCATGAGCTTACTCAGATCAGGTATGTTGAGGGAGGCCAAATATGTCATGTGGGGTGGTGGTGGAGGATTAGTTCCATCCATGGTTGTACTTCTTTTTTGTGAGGAAGTTTTCCCCATGCTTCCTTGTAAATGAGAGCTAGTGGACGGTTGGCCCTGGGAATTGGACCCAAGTAAAGTGGAAGAAAGAAAATATGATCCCAAAATAGCAGCACTTACAAGAGTGTGAGATGGTTGAGCCAGTGAATTGGTGAGACTAGAAACTCCTCCTAGGATAGGAGGGATATTTTGCAAGATCTTGGAACGACGGGGATTCTGTGGGTCCCCTATGATGTTTGACTAGCAAAGTGAAATGTGTGAAAATGGTGACGAGAGAAAAATAAATGAACAAGAGACTTGTATACTTTGGACCTTCACAATATATCTCACAATCACATGTAATAAAATAAGAATCATACATAAATCAATTGAAAATAAGCATACATGTGGGTAGGTGGATTTTGTCCGCATGGGAGAACAAAGAAAACAAATGCTCATGTCCTAAAAATACATAACTCCCTTCCTCTCAAATAGCACTGGACCTTCCAATAGTACTCAATAGTGGGGTTTGAATCCACTAGAAGAGGAACTAGTGAAGGATGAAAAAAGCAGTTATAATGAGGGGTAGAGGGTGCATATCCTGAAAGAGCTAGCGATATTTTCCAATAGCCACACAAAATATGATCAAGGTGCAATTGTAGCCCACAATTTCCACCTGGGTAGATGTCCTAAAATTTGTCCACTAGGTACCTTGGTCAAAGTGCAACATTTAGATTTTCGGCCTCATAAATGGGTCACAGGCTAGATCCCTTCCAAGAGTTGGGTGACTCAAGGGGAGACGCACAGAAGAACCGGACCTTGGCCTTTGACCCTTCACGGGTATCTCCCTGCCTTATGGTGTTAGGAACACTTGACTTGGAGGATTTTAAAGTTCCTTATTTGTCAACTTCTAATGTTTGAAGATGTGAGAACCAGATAATGGGGGGTTATTTGGATGCCTACCCCCGAGATCCTACCTAGACTAAAATATTTCTTTTGGCACCTCCTGTGGAGGAAAACTTAGTGAGTTTTTATAAAAAAAATTAGATGTGGTTGGTTGAGAGATTGGGGGTGTGAACCAATCTTGTTTGAATTAAGTGGGTGTGGATAATTTCTTCATGAAATAGTGGGATGTTTCAGAATCCTTTTGGAGAAAACTTACTTCAACCTCCATAATTCGAGATGAAATTATGTGAGTGAGGAGTGACTTTTTGTGTGAGCAAGTGATAAAATGTGCCAAATTTTAATAAGTTAGGTGTAACCTTGCAACATGTGGACTTCTTGTGGTCCTTACAAATCTTGATTACCTATCTTACTAGATGTCATTGGTACAACCTTGTAGAATTTTAAAGTCCCTAAAGAACTAGCATGTGGACGTATGGGTCCTTAACAATCCTTTAAACTCCCTAATGTGATTTAATCTAAGAAATATTTGAAAAAACTATCCTAGATTGTAAGCATGTAGGCATGTATGGGCCCGTTACTATAATATTTAAACTCCCCTAGTGATGTCAATTAAGAAAGTAGCTTCAAGACTATCCTAACTTTGCAACATGTGGGCATGTATGGGCCCTTACAAATTTAAGATGTTTAAAAAAGAAACTAAGAGAAGCCCTGGGGGGGATTTTTCCTCTCCTAAATATTTTGTTAAGGGAGATGAAATGTCCCCTTAATCACTTTTTTGATTCTCAAGATTGCACTATGGTGTGAGAGAAGAGCATACTCAATGATTAAAGTTTGATTTCTGGTCCCAATGAAAGTGTTTTTATATGTGATAGTAAAGAATATCCACTTAACTTTTACAATCAAACCAAGCCATCCATGTAGCAACTCAAAGAAAAATAGGAGAAATATGGTTCTTTTTAACCCCTAAAGTGCCTTTGTTTTGACTAATCCTTCATGTGGGAAGGGAATCTAAGTGTTTTTCTTTTACAAATTGAACAAAAGAAAGATTCTGAAGGCTAGGGGCCTTCAAAACATAAAAAAAAATATTACAATTTGGGAATTCTGGACAGATGCACAGGTTACAATTCAGACAGAGGCGCAGTGGGTGCACAATGCATAGAGAAATGAAGACCTTTTGGTGCATTGTGCGCATAATGTGCAACACAATGAAGTGTTGTTGGCGCACAATGCTTGGGATGTGCGTTTGTGGGCTGGAATACCCATGCACGTTCTGATACGTGTCGGAGGGTGAAATTTTAAGTGGAATTCTCCTCCTCCAGATCCAAACTCAGCTCTTTATAGGTAAGGCTAGGTCGGTTATGATCCCTGCAAGGAAAATGGGTAAAAAAGAAGTGCTCAAACAACCCAAATAGGGAGGAAATTGATACCTTATCCCAAGTATGGTTTCCAATTTGTTGTGTCTCTTTCGCCACTTGAATGAGCAAAAGAAGGGAACTTGAAAGTCTAGTTGGGCCTGTTAGACAGGACAAAGGTTAGTGTATGAATCAAACAATTCAATCACATGAAATAAACAAACAAATAAGCTAGAAACAACCAAAGAAATAAAACTAAAATGCATGAGGAAATTAGAACCAAAATCAATCAAACAAATGACCAATAATCATGCCAACAATGGATAACTATATTAATGGGAAAACACCATAGAGAAAGGAGGAATTATGGATCCCCTCTTCTTCCTTGGGAGGGCTCTTGAGTCCCCTATATGAGATCTCTTCTTACAATGAAAAACTAGAAATAAAATGGTGAAGAAATCCAAGCCTATTCCCTCAAGAGGTGAGGTGAATAGCTTATTGAGATGATGCTAGTATGATCCAAGAAGAAAAGAGGTTTCTTGAAGGAGAATAGGGGAAACATAACAATACAATGAGATTCTTGAATTCTTACTGCACCCATGGCCTCTTTTTATAGCATGTCTTTGAAGAAATATCCAACTGGTCTTTAGTGTGAACAAGGGACCCTTTAGGGAACCCTTAGGTCTTTGGTCCTCCATCTAGATTCAGATCAGATTTGAGGGTCAAATCAAGTTGGGAGCTAGTCCAGAAGTGGGTGAGGGGTCGACAAGAACCATAAATGCATTGTTCATAGGAATGCGTGGCTTTTCTAGTACACAGTCTCGCATATGGTTCATGTACGCTCTACGAACTTCTTTGGCCCATGCATGTGTGCGCGCTTCCTTTAGTGTTTCAATGCATGTCAATTTTTTGACCGGTTGTATAGTTTGTGCCTTTTGGAAAAGCATTTTTGGGGTTGTAGGTGGACTAATATGTCTTTGGATATTTTGTATTCCTGTAACCATTTTCATGCGATACTGCAGACGAAATTTCAGTGATAACACAGATATTCACCTTCAGTCTCTACAAATGTCAAAAGAGAAGTCTATTCTATACCCAGTAATTATTTCCCAACATCATATTTTTTTATTAATTCTAAGCCTATTTTTCGATAGAAGTCAGACTAAGAAAAAAAAATTAGAAAAAAGACATATGACTGATATATGAAATATTTCAACTCTTCAAATGATAATAACTGAAAATGTATGGAATTATCTATAAATCCCATGAAATCAAACTTCAAAACATTTTTAATATCCATAACTTCATTCCTAATAGCTAAGGTGACTTTGTCAATTTTAGTATCATCCACATATCCCAAGATAGAGGTTATGATTGAAACCATTAACCTAGAAGTTGGAGTGAAAACCTATGATTTTACTGAGAACTCTTGTAAGGTAAATGAGGGGTTAGTAATGAATTTTTGAATTATAACATTATTTTTCTCAATTAACCAACTTTCAACTCTTTTGAGGAGATCAAGCTCTAATATAGGAGAAATCACGAGGGAGAAACAAAACATTTGTGCCATTGCCTCGATAGATACAATAAATATGATCCTTTTACCATTGACTGGAACTATATATTGTTTTTCTGCATTATAGAGTTTATAAAGAGTTTGGACTAGGTCGTGGTTGCTAAGAACATGGGGAGTGAGAACTTGAAACAAATGGCTCCTCCAGAGCCATGAATTTGATGAGTTTTCTATTGTTCCATGACTAATAAAAACACTAATTTGATTTAAATATTCAGGGTTCAATAAGGCATCAAATAGATCAACCAATACATCTTTAAAAACCTAGTTATCCTCTTTAGATTTTTCCTGAGAAATGTTCCTCTTTGTAGCAGACATATTGCCTTTCCTTTTACAGTGGGAGCTTCTAATTTGAGAAACACGAAATGGGTATTGATTACTTACCACTTAGGAGAATTGGGTTTTAGGAATAAGCTTTACTTTCTTGGGAAGATCCTTCTATAGTGTTATTATAATGAATAATAACCTAATCCATCACCTTTTTACATAATTAGTAGTATTCCTTCATGCAACACATGCATAAATTAATGCATGAATGCGCGAATGTGACAATTCCTAATCAAATTAATTATAATGTGACTAGTCATAAATACAAATATGGTAATGAATGTATACGTGTCATCATATAATTATTTTGGAACAAATCAAACCTTCAAATATTGTGTAAACCTTGTTCCAAATTTGATGTGAACTGTTAGATTGAATCCTTTAGGATCCATTAGAACTTTTGAGCTCAAAATGTTTGTTAAGTTTTTATTGCCTTTGTATCTAAATTTGATAGGAGTCGTCGATCTAGTTTATCTTTAGACAATCATATCTTTCAGGTTGAAAAACTCGTTTTAAACATGTGCAACTTTATTTCCAATAATAATCTAGGACCGTTGATCTACTTAATTGAGGATTGCTTGATACTTTGTGTGTAAAAGATCAGATTAACAAGTTTGTACCTTTGATTGTAAAATGAAATCAGGGTCTTTGATCATTATATCATATATATAGTCAGATCGATCTCAATATCAATATTTTGAAAATTATTTTATATTGTTTCTCGAAAATGTAACTTTAATTCATAACCTTTGTAGAATAAATTATAGAAACAATCTATTTAAATACATAGTAACTAGATAGCTAAATTGAGACATGAAAAATTTACAAAGGGAAAATTTTTAAAAGTGTATTCAATTTTAGTTACAATAGGTGGTTAAAGTCACCTCACATAGTTATTGAGAGCATGGGCCTAAGTACAATCGATATTGGGAATCGGGAGAGTCAACATGCATTGGAGAAAAGGAAATTGAAATGGAGAGAAAAGGACATTGTTTTAGTTGGGTAGAATAGAGGAAATGTGTGTGAGTGTTATGAGATAGTATCGAGCCATAGTGGATTATGTGGACAACTTTTGGATCTATTAATTGCATTAAGAAGTAGGTTGTTAGGCCTATGGGTGAGATTTTTGTGTAATAATTTCCCAAGTTAGAAAGAGAGTTGTTGTTGTTAGAATTATCGTTACAACTGGAATTCCGAGATTTTCCAGTAGAAATATTTCCTTTCCAACCTATGTTGAAGCCCTGAAGGGAAGTGGCATGGAATGAGGGACTGTGTGGCAGAGAAGGGTATCTCATTCCTTGGGTTGTATGGTTTGAGAGGAAAGAGAGATGGTAGATTGGAATTGTTGTAAGAATTAGCTTGTTGGGAGGGGAGAATAGACACCTATAGAGACATGTTTTCTTGTGGATTTGTATCCCTAGCTCTGGGGTGTCTTGTTGTTGAGAGATATAGAGTATAAAGTCTATGGTTGGGTGGAATTTCTTTCCTATGCAACTAGTTTCCTATTTTTTAATAAGATAAGTGCTCATATTCTCTATGTTTGTTAATACTGAGTTTAATGGTTGTGAATTTCACTTTGAGTTTGGTGTTATTTACTATTATATAATGTGAAAATGTTTCATTTTAATTTGTGTATTGTATATATGAATCTTCTTGTGTATGCTTAAATAATATTCATTCATGAATTTAAAACTATTCTTAGTTAAATGAGTTTGTATTATATGATCCATGCATGTATTGTTTAAAATGGTATCATATTTTTGTGAGAGTCAATTTTTTAATAATGAGACTTGGTGTGGGAAATGGGTACGTTAGAGAGTGGTATTAGAGAGAAGGTTTCAACAACATAATTGTAGGGGCCAAGGAAGAACATGAATTTGACAAATTGCGCTATAGCAGAGTATCACTATGTGTTGAGTTTAGGGAAAACGATAAGTTTGGAGAAAAATACATTATTGTTGGGTGACAATTTGAGCTTAATCTCATTTTGGGACAATGAATTGATGGATACCAACATCAATTTGATGAGAGTAGGGTCAAATTCGTCCATGTGAGGCTAAAACCAGAGCTTCCATGGTGACCCTATGTTGGCCCTTGAACAAGTTTTGGGAATATTTGGTCATATTTTGTTAGGGTCCTAACCCGCATATAGGTAGATCAATATATTCGGATGTAATAAAGGTCAATATTAATAAGACCTTTCAATAAAATATAATAAGGCGGATGTAAGAAGACCTAATAGAATCTTTCATTTCTAGAAGTATCTTCCTCTATATGCTTCTCTTGATAGACATATTTAATATAAATAAGGGTCGAGGGTATGAAAACCCTAGCTTGGAGATTATTGTAACAAAGGGCTACTTGATTGGAGGTTGCCCCCTCGAAGAGGCCTGTGAGCATTGCTTTCTGAATCAAAGTGTTATTTCTATTGTTGTTCTTATATCATTTATGTGTTATTGTGGAGATTATGATGGATATATTACTCTTATTCTTCCATTTCTAGCATTTTATTTTTGTTCTGCATATTTATTATATCTAGTATCGTGCAAGTGGTATCAGAGCACTTTCTTTGGCAGAAATTGTGGGATTCTTTTTCCAGGGTAGAGACGTATTCCAACGTCTTTAAGCCACAAAGATCTGTCATTACATGCATAAACCCGTGGTTGAGGGATTCATACACGTAGGAAATACAAGTGGTTCTTAAGCGCACATCTGTTGGCCACCCTTGTAACCCCTGTTGGTACCCCTTCGAGTGGTAGCGCATAAGACAAAACTTGTGTATGGATTGACCTAGATTTCCTAAATCCCTCTTTAGATAAACCTATCGGTCACCAGACTGCTATAGTGTCACCGAGAACAACACTCGGGAAGATACTCTCTAGTACCTGGGTAGTCGGGTAGTACGGCTGAGAGTATGCTCTATCCTCCTTAGTTAGTGCCCTGAGATATTGGGTCGAGTACTACTGTTGGACCCCGCATGTATATCAGAGAGCTATAGCACAGGGCAAACCCTTTTCTGTAGAACCCTTGGGGGACAGAAACATAAACAAATTAAAACAGACCAAATCTATTGCCATGCAACTGTGTTTGGGTTGCCAAGTAAATACAAATTTCTTTCTGGTTAAGCATTTGGGGATTTCATCACTGTAGTATTCTTCATATCGGAGTATAACTCTGCAGGTGTAAAAAAAAAAAAAACAAAAAAACAAGTCTGGAATTTTTTTCACCATTATTTGAGACCTATTCCATTGGATTCATCTCTCTTCCCTTATCACATTCATCCATATCATTTTTCAGAAAATATTTTGACCCCGCCCGCCCCTTTTTAGTTCACCCATCCTCATGGCCCATACCCATAGCCAAGATATGGAAACTCTCTTCAACACCTTGCAATTTGGTTTCCTCGAGACCTAAAAAGAATTGAAACAACTCAGTGCTATTGTTGCCTCCATCGATTCATCCATCAATACAACCATAAATACAACCATGTAGTCCTTAATGGAGGAAGTCAAACAAGAAGTGACCACCCATCTTGAATCTATCTTTGCATCCCTCTGCACCAAACTCAAGATCCCTACAAATTCCCATTTCTATGAAGCACCTCCAAAGATCGAAGGCGAACATTCCTCCCATTCCCATACCTTTCAGCACCATCACTTTCAATGTGACCTATGCCTTCCGTGGGTGGATGTGACCAAATTTGATGGCTTGGACCCCACTGGTTGGGTAACCCAAATGGAACATTATTTCTCTTTATACGGCATCACAGATGACTTGGCCAAACTTCGGTATGGTGTTATCCATCTAGATCAAGAATGTTGGCAATGGTGGCAATGGAGAAAAACTTTCTGTCAAGGTTATATTTCTTGGACCCAATTTGTGACTGAGCTTTATGAACGCTTTGACACAGACACTAACCATTTGGGCCGTTTGACAAAGTTGAAACAATCTAGAACAGTAGAAGAATTCATAGCTTCCTTTGAGCGCCTCACTTTTCGAACATAGGGCATGACTGATGCTTTCTTTCAAGAGTGTTTTATCAGTGGCCTCAAGGAGGAGATTCAGGCCCATGTCCTCATGGCTCGACCCTCGACTTGGGTGGAGGCTACTAAAAAAGATAAAGAAGCACAATAGGTTGTATCATCTCAAAACTGAAAACCCTCCTTTATCCCTTGCCCTAAACCCGTCACTCCCACTACTCCCTCCACCCCATTAAAGATCCCAAAATTGACCAGGGCTGAAATGGCTGAAAGCCAACTCAAAGGCCTTTGTTACAATTGTGATGAAAAATATTTCTCGGGCCACAAGTGTAAGGAACAAAAGATTTTTATGGCCATCTCTGAGGATATTTCGGAAGAGGATGTTGAAACTCCCCTTGTGTTTGAGTCACCTGAAATCACTGACATAACCCCTCCCTCAAACCCTCCTGAAGTAGAACTCTTCATTTCCCTCAATGCTCTCACTGGATTTTCTGCTCCCCAAACCCTCAAGTTAATCGGTTACATCAAGCATCAGAAGGTCATCATTTTGGTTGATAGTGGAAGCACCCATAATTTTATTCATCGCTGCATTGCCCAAGAAACTCATTGCTAGATCCATACTGTCAACAATTTCCAAATCATGATTTCCAATGGTGGTTCCATGAAATGTGGAGGGATTTGTGAAAATGTGTGTCTCCAAATCGGTGACTACCACCTCAAATCCCATATGTTTGCTATCGACATGGGTGGTTGTGAAATTATGTTGGGTACAGACTGGCTAAGAACTTTGGGTCCCATTCTCATGGATTTTAAGGCATTAACCATGAAATTCGACTAGGAAGGCCACCAATATAAATTCCAAGGCATCATTGTTGGTTCACCTGAGGTTACTAGTTCCCATCACATGGAAAAGATGCTCAAAAAAGGTCATTCTGGTGTCATTGCCCAACTCCATGCCATACAAGCAACCGAGACACTCCCGATACCACATGACCTCCAAGCTCTCCTTTCTAAACATCAAATGGTATTTTCCACTCCCCAAGGACTCCCTCCTTCCCGCGGTGTTCATGATCATTCCATTCCCCTTGTACCTGGAAGCCTTCCTCCCAATATTCGTCCATATCGCCACCCCTTTTCACAAAAAAAATGAAATTGAGAAAATGGTCCAGGAACTCCTTATTGCAGGCGTTATCCACCCTAGTACGAGTCCTTACTCTTCTCCTGTAGTCATGGTCCTGAAGAAAGAAGGTTCTTGGAGAATGTGTCCTAACTTCCGTGCCCTCAACAAACTGACCATTAAAGACAAATTTCCCATTCTTTTCATTGATGACCTCCTGGATGAATTGAGTGGCGCCCAATTCTTTACTAAACTTGATCTTCGCTCAGGCTATCACCAGATACGTATGAAAGAGGTAGACATTCCCAACATGACCTTTTTCACTCATGAGGGCCACTATGAGTTTTTGGTCATGCCCTTTGTCTTGTGTAATGCCCCCTCCACCTTCCAAAGATTCATGAATCATGTCTTTTGTCCCTTTCTCCGTCATTTTGTCTTAGTTTTCTTTGATGATATCCTCATCTATAGAAAAACTTGGACAGACCATATTACCCATGTGGATCAAGTTCTCCATCTTTTCTCCCAGCACCAACTTTTCCTGAAATAGTCTAAATGTGCTTTTGGTTCCTCAAAAGTAGAATACTTGGGTCATCTGGTTGGCAAGGATGGCGTCAGGGTGGATTTGAAAAAGATTGAATCTATGCAAGACTGGCCACACCCAAAGAATCTCAAAAGCTTGAGTGGATTTCTGGGCCTAACAGGGTATTATCACAAGTTTGTTAAGAACTACGAAAAGATTGCAGCACCTCTCACTGCTCTCCTAGAAAAGAACTCTTTCACTTAGATTCTAGCCGCTGCTCAAGCTTTTCAAACCTTGAAGATGACCATGTGCACCACTCTTGTTCTGTCCCTTCCTGATTTCACAAAGACCTTTGTGTTGAAATGTGATGCCTCAGGGAAAGGAATCAAAATTGTCCTTATGCAAGAGGGTCGACCTTTGGCCTTCACAAGCAAGCAACTGCCTAAAAGGAATCTGGGCAAACCCATTTATGAAAAGGAAATGTTCGTTATTTTGCATGTTGTTGATCTGTGGCACCCTTATCTCTTGGGGAAATGCTTCCAAATTAAGACCGACCATCAAAGCCTCAAGTACTTTCTTGAACAACGCATTTCATCCCAGGAGCAACAGAAATGGGTGACTAAGCTCTTTGGTTATGATTATGAGATCATTTACAAGAAGGGTAAAGACAATGTAGTGGCAGATGCATTGTCCTAAAAATATGAAGAAGAAGGATCCATTTCTTCTCTTTCCTTCATTGTACCCGATTGGCTCCAAGATGTGCGCTAGGAATGGCTTCAAGATCCCAAAAGTTCGCATCTGATCCAACAATTGCAGACCAAAGCTCCAACTCCCCCAGGGTAATCTTGGCTCCAGGATGATATTTGATACAAAGGCCATTTTTGTTTAAGTAAACAATCAAAGCTTAAATCCACGGTACTTTCTGAGCTTCATGCTACACCCATAGCTGGGCACTCATGGTTCACAAAAACATATGATAGGGTCAAACGTTCTTTTTTCTGGGATGGTATGAAACAGGACATCCGTAATTTTGTTCCTGAATGTGAGGTGTGTCAACGCAACAAGGGAGAAACAGTCAAATCTCTGGGCACACTACAACTTATTCCAATTCCACCTGCTATTTGGAAGGATATCTCTATGGACTTTATTATCGGCTTACCCAAATCAGGGAATAAATCAATCATAATGGTGGTTGTGGATCACCTTTCCAAGTATTCTCATTTCTACTCTCTTCAACACCCATTTACTGCATCCACGGTGGCTCAAATTTTCATGGACTAGGTCTTCAAGCTTCATGGCATGCCGCACTCTATTGTTTTTTATCGTGACCCAAATTTCATAAGAAATTTTAAGCAAGAGTTGTTTAAGCTACAGGGAACCCAATTGCATCTCAGCACAACTTATCATCCCCAGACTAATGGTCAAATGAAAGTTGTCAACAAGTGTTTGGAAACATATCTGAGGTGTTTTTCCTCTGAAAAACAACATCAGTGGGCTTAATGGCTACCCCTAGCCGAATGGTGGTACAACACTTCCTACCATACAGCTACTCGCATGACTCCTTTTGAAGCAGTATATGGACAGAAGCCACCTTCAGTTCTCTCATACTTACCGGTACCTCGAAGGTCTAGGCAGTTGACCAAACACTTACAGTTCGAGAGGATATTGTTCATACCCTTAAAGAGAACTTGGTCATGGCACAAAATTGCATGAAGCAACAACCAAATCAATGTCGCTCTGAATGTCAATTTGCAGAAGGGGATCAGGTGTTTCTATGACTGCAACCATATAAGCAAACTTCCCTCAAGGCTGAGCATTGTCAGAAGCTAGCGCCCAAATTTTATGGTCCTTATATAGTTCTCAAGCGTGTGGGACAAGTTGCATATCAGTTAGCTCTGCCTAGTCATTTGAAGCTACATCCAGTTTTTCATGTTTCATGTTTAAAGAAGGTGATTGGAACTAGATGCCAAATTCAAACCAACCTTCCCGAGTTAGCTGAAGAAGGATCCATTTGGCTATAGCCAGAAGCAGTTTTGGACCAGTGTGAGTGTCGCCTGCGTCAGAGAACCATCAAGGAAGTGCTAGTCCAGTGGAAAGATACGACTCCAACAGATGCCACTTGGGAACCAACTACCATTCTACAACAGTTTCCACATCTCAAGCCTTGAGGACAAGGCTGTTTTTAAGGGGGCGGACATGTTAGGGTCCTAAACTGCACATAGGTAGATCAGTGTATTCGGACGTAATAAAGGTCAATATTAATAAGGCCTTTCAATAAAATAGAATAAGGCGGATGTAAGAAGACCTAATAGAAGCTTCCGCTTCTAGAAGGATCTTCCTCTAGATGCTTCTCTTGATATACATATTTAGTATAAATAAGGGTTGAGGGTATGAAAAACCTAGCTTGGAGATTATTGTAACAAAGCGTTGCTTGATTGGAGGTTTCCCCTTCAAAGAGGCCTGTGAACATTTCTTTCTGAATCAAAGTGTTATTTATGTTGTTGTTCTTACATCATTTATGTGTCATTGTGGAGATTATGATGGATATATTACTGCTATTCTACCATTTCTAGCATTTTATTTCTGTTCTGCATATTTATTATATCTGGTATCTTGCATATTTGACCATTTTTGGGACTTCGACATCCTGTCGAAGATGCAGTGCTAGACGAAGCAGAGATCATGAGATCTCGGCCCACTTTTGGGTCCCTTTTTGGGTTTTGGGAATATTTAATGGGAAAGGGATGTCGGCCCGTGGGTTTACCCACACTTAGGCCCACTTTTGTATGTATAAATAGAATGATAGGCAATGTACGAAAGGGAGTCGAATAGTACGTCTATGTGATGTATGCTAAGTGCAAGTAAGGTCTATGAAAGCTTAGTGCCTATATGAGACTTCAGAAGCTGAGTGCAAGTTATTGTAAGAAGTTGTAGAAGGATTTTTGTGCTATAACACAAGGAAGAAGGATCTGGTGAGCTGCACAGATCTTCTGTCCTGTGCGCAGTAGGGTTTGGTGGCTTTGTGCTTGTAACCACTTGGCTGACGATAATAGAGAAGAAGAGTTGGTGGACGTAGCCCTAGGGTGGGGGTGAACCACGCAAATATGTGTGTTATTCTTTTTTCCTTGACTTGATGTTCTTATCTCTGCTTTTGCTAAGTGCTTTGATATATTTAGATAGATCTATTTATGCTTTGTGCTTACTAGATATAGTAGATCTGATATGTATGAAGATTCTTAGTGGTGATCGACTGGTTCTGATCTGTTTTACTATTGCTAATTACTAAGATACCTTAGATATAAGTGAATTTTGCGATGCTCTGTGCGATCTGGGAAGTATAATAAGGGTTGAATATTGAAAAATGATCAATGTTAAGTGCTCTATAAGCGATATAATCACATATTCGTGTCCCAACTAAGGTTGCAGACACTTGAGTCTTGCAACCACCCCTGCCTCTACCTCGGGTGAGACTTCATATGCTTCGCAGGTGTTGCCAAAAGGAATCAATAGTTAGCATTTTGTTGGTGTGCTCTTGTAGCGTTGAACCCTGGGTCTACCCCTGTGCCAACAAAAGGCCATATCCGAAGAAAATAAGAAAGATCTAAATGCTTTGTTCTCTAAGAAAGGTAAAAGTGGAAGTTTCTGAAGAAAATAGGTCAGATCTGAAGAAAAGAGGTAATATCTGTAAGCTTTGTTCTCCAATAAAGGTAATAACAGTTAAAAGTTCTTAGATCTAGAAGCTTTGTGCTTTGTATAAGTAAGATAAGTGAAAATTTTTGTTTCTAAGGTATGGATCTAGGTATGTTTGATAGATTCTGTCCTAGCTTAAAAACTAGGGCATTAATAGATGAAAGAATGTTTGATATGAATAGATATGATAAGCATAATGATAGATATGTTAAACCTATGCATAGAAAGAATGTTTGGACTAAAAAATGGATGTAGGATCCTAGAAAGAATTGTTTGCAGGCTAGATACCATGATCCTAGTGCGCAGTACATAAGAGGCTAGGGATCATTTAAAAGAAAGAGAGGATTATTCCTATGTTACAGTTGCAAAAAACCAGGCCATCTAGCTAAGAAATACCCTAGCGAAAGAACTAGTTGTTTTTGTTGCAAAGCTACGAACCATGAGGTATTGGATTGCCCTATAATGATCGCTAGGCTAGAAGAAATAAATATGAATTAGGAAAACCCTAAGGCAGATCCAGAAGAGGTAGAACCCCAACAATAATCAGAGAAGGTATTGATACAAATGAAAGAGACCCTGAATGACCACCGATATGTTAGACTATTAGATATTTTCAAAGAAAAAGAATGCATTGAACAAAGAATAGGAGACTTTGACATTGACTCTGTCCTTGATGAAGAGACACAAGTGAACATTATGCCAGAAAGAACTTGGGAAGCTACAGGGAAGACTGCTATGATCCCTTCATTGGGAGGAATAGGACTATTCAGAGAAAAACTGATGATGTTATGTGGCAAGCTCGCTCAGATACCTATGGCAGTCAATGGAACTTCAACAAAGGAAGACTTTGAAATTATTAAATTCATCGAAGACAATGCCATGTGTACCATGTTACTAGGAAAATCTTGGATTGATAGAGATCAATCTAGAAAGAAGGAAGAAGAAGAGGTTTTAGAACAACAGAGACAAGATTTAAAAGATTTCATGACCAGAAGGATCGCGTAGTTGATTGAAGAACAAGAGAACAAATCAAAGCTACCTAACACTAGAAGCCCAGATGTCAAAGCTGCAAGAGCATTAGAGGACTCACAGAAGATTGAAGTATATGTCTTAGATATAGAAGAAGTATTACCCCTGAGTCTTAGGAGAGAATATCAGTAGCACGAAGTGATTATGTCTAGGGAAAATAAGAATCAGAATGGAAAGAGAATCATCGAGATGAAGCTCACTGGAAAGAAGGCTAGGAAGATAAGTAAAAAGAGAGCTAAGATCGATAGGCTACAGAAGATTCCAGAGGCAGACTCGCAGAAGGAAAACTTGTAGAATTTGAACTTCATCGAGATATCAGACCAATGACATAGGCCACTTTGCCGAGGTGAAGCAATATAGCCATTAGAGGCCAATATATCCATTCAAATGCCACTCCGAATGGATTGAAAAGCATTGATGGATCACCTCCAGACCATTGGACCATGCCATAATGGATAGAACACAAATTAATGAGGCTCATACCCATTGCAAAGAAAATCGTTGCCAAGATCTCCTATATATCTCGTCACGCCATGCCTAAATAACACTTTTTCCAACTGAGAATTTGAAGCCCAAAGACTAGAAAGTGTATACAGTGATCATAATGCCCTTGTTGTTCATTCCTGTGTAGTGTCTAATATCATTGTGACCCCAATATTAACCCTGAGTGTGTATGTCCAAAGAGCTTAGCACACTTGAAGAATCTGCGAAGGAAGTACTCGTTGATCTCAAGACCGAGAAAGTCATGTCGGAATGAAGGATGTCTGCAGGTATGCAAGCATCATCAACATGATGAGTCCAAACTTCTCCATTGACTGCTTGCGTAGCAGGAACTTCCAGAATCGCGATAGAGACAAGAATGGAGCATAGAGATGATATCATGAATGCCAATATGATTCTGAGCATTCTAACTACCTACCTACCCCCTCTAAGTGGTGCCATCAACCAGGAAAGTGTGCCCAGATATTTTGACTATGATTTGGTCATGGAGTACCTCTCGAAAGGGATATGCGCAGTTTGTGTCGACCAGGATAAGCTCGCAGCCTTGAAGTTTAGTGACTTCAACCTTGGAGACCGGAAAGATTACAACATGCTCACCCCGCATAAGTACTTGACCAAAACTAAAGTCAAGAATTCAAATATTATCCCACATTTATGAACCTAGAACCTCGCACAGTCCAAACTATTCAATGTGATGAAGATCCCACACTTCAGAAGGCATCAGGAGGTGAATGCATGTGTAAACTTATTGTTGTCCTGCTAACATAGAGGATACTTATGGTTGAACCACTGCATCACTATGGATCAAACCTTGATCAATTAGATCACAGGGCTGAGCATGCAGGGCCCTGACCCACAATATTTTTACCCTAGAAAGACCTCAGACCGAGAATTAGTGTAGAGAATCAAAGAAACTTATGGCGATGTTGAGAAGGGCACACGAGGTTACAAGGTAGCCTCTATCCAGAACGACGCAGTGTTCCTTTCCTATCAGTTGATCGCGGACAAGCTAGTTCTCAAGAATAGACCAACCCATGTGACTAGATTCGTAGTTGACCTCGCAGGAAAGTGTGCAGAGGGACTACAGATGAACTAGGCGTAGTACCTTGTAAACCAATTAGAGCTTGATTTCAAAGAAGTGAAAGACCAAGGGTATGAGTTCCACTTTAGTTGTATTCTCATACTAATCGCTTTCATCGCCTAAGAGCTACCAAAAGGTGCCACTTTCCTGGATATAGATCCCTTTGAACCTTTGGCTATGAAGTTCAACACCTTATGGTACTCCAATGATATGAACAAGCAGTGGAAATCCAACACCGTCTTCCATACTTACTACAACCAGTTGAAGAAATCCATCCAGTCCGAGCCTCAGGTGACCCCAAATACCTTCCACAGGTTTCGACCCTTAATGAATTTCAGTGTGGACCACCACTTTATTTATATAAGAGCATGCGTTGATGAGCACAAGAAACAATTAAAGTCCTGTTACAAGTTGACCGAGGAATACATCGAAGAGATCACCAAGGAATGGTTGGAAGACCTTCTCATTCTATCCAACCCTATGGAGTTGTCTGATGTAGATAGCCCGGAAGCTGCGAAGGATACACCCGGACCTAGTAAGATGAAGAAGCCTAAAGAGGTTCACGATGTAGACAGTGCATCTGTAAGGACTACCTCTATCACACCAGATGAAGAGGATGATGGCGAAGAAATAGAAGGCACATAAATTGAACAACAGAAAGGCAAAGTAACACTGCCTAGGGACAAAGAGGACTCATTGAAGAAGAGGAAGGTTTCGCCTCCGAAATCTTCCTCCCAGAAGAAACCTAGAACCCCTGTAACCAAGATGAAGACTACCCTCACATTGGATGATTTTAATTTCATCATTGCAGTTGTGAACGATGCTTCACAGGAAGTATTAGAGAAGTAGGAGGTAAAGCAGGAGAAAATGTATAATCATATCAAGATTGAACTCCAAGGAGTGTAGCAGGTACTCCAGTCTAGCTGCGCAGTCTCCACTGTGCCTCTGACAACAGGAACAATAGAACCAAAAGATGAGCCAGCCCAATTGCACTAAATCGCTGATAAATTTGAAGCTCACCTTCGACAAGCTCAGGAAGAGACAGGGCAAGCCATCCAGGATTTAACGCAGGTACAGGGAGTACTTTTCAAGCAACGCAGTGCTACCGAATGAGAAAAACTTGCTCTTTAAGCACAGTGGGACAAAGAGAAATAAGAGCTACAACAAAGCAAAGATAAGTTGATCATGGAGCAACTAGAAGTAAAGGAACTAGTCAACATAGTACTTTTCTCTGTGACCTTCATAGAAGTGAGAGATAAAGAACAAATTCCATAGCAGGTGGCACAACTTGAAGAAGTGATCTAGCATCTTCAACAACGCATCGCAGACCTGGAACTTCGTACTATGCCCGAGACTCCTCAAGAAAGAAGAGACCTAAGAGAGGCAATGGCTCGCAGCGCAGTTGGCAGAATGAAATCTCTTGCCTTAGAGTGCAAGCAGTTGAGCTCTAGGAGTGCTCAAACGTATGAAAATCTCACGGAGAATCCAGAGTTACAAGCATTGGAGTCGCAGCTCCAAGAAGCAAAGCAACATGTAGATACGCTACAGGTGCAGCTGAAAGAGTTGTCACTAGTCGAAAGGATAAAGAGGTTTCATGAGAATTGCATTGCCCAGCAACAGATCCACACGATCCAGACCAAAGTGATGGAAGTCTCTCAACAACTTCAACCAGTGCAAGAGAAGGCATGCCAACTATTCACCCAAGTTGAAAGCCAAGGAGCCGAGCTAAAACAAGTCGTCATCACAACAGAACAACACCTAGAAGGGCCAGTCAATGACACACTCATCCAAGAGTTCAATGAGCAAGAGGTCGTAACATTGGAGTACGTCGAAGCAGCTCAAGCCAAGCTCGAGGCATTCAAAGAATAATTTCTCAGACCAGAGTGACTCGGGATGAATCATAGGTGAGTGTTGGGGGTCTGTTGGCCCTTGACCAAGTTTTGGGAAAACTTCGTCATATTTGACCATTTTTGGGACTTCGACAGCCTATCGAAGATGGAGCGCTAGACGAAGCAAAGATCACAGGATCTTGACCCACTTTTGGTTCCCTTTTTGGGTTTGGGGAATATGAAATGGGAAAGGGATGTCGGCCCATGGGTTTACCCACGCTTAGGCCCACTTTTGTATGTATAAATAGAAGGATAGGCAATGTAATAAAGGGATTTGAATAGTACATCTATGTGATGTATGCTAAGTGCAAGTAAGGTCTGTAAAATCTTAGTGCCTATATGAGACTTGCAGAAGATGAGTGCAAGTTATTATAAGAAGTTGTAGAAGGATTGTTTTTCTATAACGCAAGGAAGAAGGATCTGGTGAGTTGCGCAGATCTTCTGTCCTGTGCGTAGTAGGGTTTGGTGGCTCTGTGCTTGTAACTGCTTGGCTGATGATAATAGAGAAGAAGAGTTGGTGGACGTAGCCCCAGGGTGGGGGTGAACCACGTAAATCTGTGTGTTATGGTTTGTGCCTTGACTTGATGTGCTTATCTCTGCTTGTGCTAAGTGATTTGATATATTTAGATAGATCTATTTATTCTTTGTGCTTACTAGATGTAGTAGATCTAATATGTATGAAGATGATTAGTACTGATCGACTGGATCTTATCTATTTTACTGTTTCTAATTACTAAGATACCTTAGATCTAAGTGAATGTTGTGATTCTTTGTGCGATATGCGAAGTATAATAAGGGTTGAATAATGACGAATGATCAATGCTAAGTTCTCTCTAAGCGATATAATCACATATCCATTTCCTAGCTAAGTTTGCAGACACCTGAGTCTTGCAACCACCCCTGCCTCTACCTCGGGTGAGACTTCATCTACTTCGCAGGTGTTGCCGAAAGGGCCGGTAGTTAGGGTTTTGTTGGTGTGCTCTTGTAGCATTGAACCCTAGGTCTACCCCTATGCCAACACCCTATGTAAAAATATTTTGGAAATTACATATACCCATCAATGACCTAGATTACATTTGATTTTGATATCAACGATCCATATTCATCTCATATTTGGTAAAAAAATTCTAATATTAATGAGATGACGAAAACCCAAGTTTATTTTCCCATTGAATAAAAGTTTGTTTTGGCCACCGAAGAAAAGTTGATTTCGGCCACTAATCACCATCCTTTCCATCATCCTGATTATCTTCCTTTCTTGTTATAATATTTTTTTTTCTCAAAATGATATTTTAATATCAGATCATGTCTCACTTTGAACCACCAATCCCCATCCAACACATCTAGGTAAAAGAAACACTTGGTTGCAATGTTTTGGGAAAACATAAGGATCCTTAGTTTCAACCCACATATTTTTAGAGTTAATACATATTATCCCACTATAACAATATTCCTTTACATTTATCCATTTGAAGGTATCCCACCACTTGCAACTAAAAATAACGAATCAAAAAGATGAGAAGTCGACTTGCATGATCTCTTGTATATTTCTAATGTAACCTAAGTCCCCCTCTATTAGGTTTTGATCATGGTGGCTAACAAGTCAAACTCGAATTCCACTCCACAATCTTGTGCAATGTGTCTATCATCGAAATCTTTAGAGTGAAAATGATTTCCATATGGCCACATATATGGGAAAAAATGCACCTATAAAAATGTGAAAAAAGGACGGTGTCATATGTCTAATAACCTGAGCATTAATAAAAATTAATACATGTTAGAATTTAAATGTGTAATATTATAAATTGAACGAGGTACTCCGAGAGGTTATTACATATTTTCTACAATCGATCCCTAAGTTTAGTGCATTCGTCTCTTATCCACATGGGTTACTACTAGAAATGACATACTTCTCTTGTATCTAGTCAGCCACCCAATTGTTTGGATATATTTTTTGCATATTTTATTTTAAATGATGAGGATAAGGCATGCTTCTACCATTCAACCATTTGAATGGCTTCCTACTATTGTCCCATTTCCTTCTTTTCTCTTCATAAAATGACACCCATGGTCTTATTTCCTTAGCGTTGTAAAGAATGAACCTATTGCTGACATCAATTTCTAAATTCGTTGATGTATACAAGAATTCAAATTGAATAGCATGAGATCAAATATATATTATCAACTTCAGTGTAAACAATTTCTCTATACAAAATTGCCAAAATATAAGTGACTTACTGTTTATCAAGAAACCTTTTTCGTTGATTTGGAGTAGCTCCCCTACCCTTTTATCCTCATCCTATTGGTCATCCAAAATAATTTCTCTCAGTGTGTCATCAATTTGCTTGATGTATTCACCAACATAACAAAATGACTCATATACTATGTACCCATCCATCGTAGATCCCTTTGGATTTTCCCTTTGTCACACAAACCACTTCAAATTGTTCATGTACCTTTCTAAGAAGAACATCCAATGACATGAGCGAATCCTAAATAATTCACCCTCACCAAGTAGGTGAATTATAAGATGGACTTACAAGTCCATAGAAAACATGGGCAATTCCTTCTCAAATATATAAAAAATCTTAGCTATCTCTCGACACCATTATGGAATACTAGCCATATGAGTATCATTTGATGTGACTTGTTGTACAAATGTAGAAAATTTAGATATGGTATGTGTAACGACCCCCATCGTTACGATAACATGCGACACATAACAAGTACAACATTTTGAACTCAAAGCAAGAAAGTCAATAATACAAACAAGCATCACAACTTAACAATGAACACAACTCATGCGCATCGTGCAACATACAATGAAATGACCTAGCATTCTAGCACATCATGCAACTAAGAAACATACAAACATTCAATCAGGTGAATAATAAAGACGACTAAGCTTACTGACAACATCGAGATCAACCAATGCAACCATTATCAATGACACAGGTGACTAGAACCTTAACAGTGATCAAGAAACCAATCACATTAAAACGTTACAGAAGCAAGTACAAAACATCAATTACAGTGAACAACAACACCCTCAATGGGAAGCTGACTCAAGCCAGGTATCATATGCGCTTATCATTCAATGCACGCATTGAACCTACTTCAAAGAATTATGTCGCCACATTGTGACAGGCATGCTACCCCAACACAACGTAAAAATAATCTAACCCTCAATCAAACAAAAAATCCAACGCTGCTTGAAACCAACTAGCTCCCTCACACATCAAAACTAAAACTATAATGAAAGAACTCTATTCAATCAAGCCAAGCAAGATGCAATGAAATCTGCACACAATAGGGTTAAATTGCATCTATCTAGAAGTGTCTTAATAGCATTTTGCCATCCTAGGACTATTCAAGATCAAGCATCCAACCTCATCTACTATGAAAACTCATGTTAGTACTACCCTTCCCTCCATTAAAATAAGACAACCCTTTAAACATCAAGAAGACTAAAGCAACTTATAGTTATTAATTACAACTTATCCGATAAGGGTTTCCATTGACAACATTAATTAATTCGACATGTTCTTATTTATTTCCTATTGTAAAGGAAATTAAAACTATAATAGGCTATCAACACAATGATCATCATTAAACCATTAATCTAATGCAAAAGTAGTTGTTAAACTAATCGAAGGGATAATTTCTTTATTCATAATTAATTCACAATAAAACAATTGTATCACAATTAAAACAAAAACTATTAAGCGGATGCAAAACTATTCAACAATTAAAATTGTTACGCATCATTCAACTATTATACAACTATCTAATCACAATTTAAAATGGAACCATTAAAGTTGATGACGAGACTATTAAACTATTATAACTGTTCATCATAATAATACTGTTATATACTGTTATAATCACCTATTAAAATGAAACAATTAAAGTTGATGCAAATTGTTAATACGGTGAAAACTATTAAAACTGTTAATAAGAAGAAACTATTGAACTGTTAATAATATGCAACTCTTAACTGTTAAATACGATGCAAACTAATAAAGTTGTTAATACGATGCTTCTATTAAATGTTCAATACAATGCAAATTATAAAACTAGTATATACACATTGTCTAAATCGTTCAATACCTTCGCTGTCTTTAATGCCTCCTGTGGTAAATCGCTCCACTAATCACCAAGGTTTCGTTACTATATAATGGTTATTTACTAAAATATTTAATTTATTCCCTATCCACCTGTAATAACACAACACTATCATAAAGTTGACACTGTAATCACCACCAGAAATATAGAACAAGGGAGGAAAGCATCAAAGATTCACTCAGCCCCAAGTTCGCTAAGTGAATACTAACCAGGAACATAGGGAGGATCGAAATGTTCACTTAGCTAACAATGAGCATCACCCGAAACAAAGGTCACCCACCCAAGAGAAAGGGAAACAACATTTTCATACCTAGAACTCATCTCACCAGCAGACACACACGCACACCTATTCCTATCGGATCATATTACAATCATCAGGGCATAGAAACTCGTTAGGTTTGTATCTCAGGAAGTTAGGTCATATCCTCCATCCATAATATCATAGATAATAATGATGGATATGCAAAGTGCTAAAATGAAATATAAGAATTAAAATTTATGGGATTAGGAGTGGTTATGATGGGTCACTACCAACCGAGAGATACCATCAGCCAAGGTCGATTAAACCACGGATGGAATGAAGAAGGAAATTTTATTCCTCGGGCTATATTAGGTATACCATGGATAGAGATAAGGACCATCTTGAAAACGGAACAAGGAGAATAAAAATGAATAACAAGGGCCTGTCCCCAAAACTCAACCAAAAAATATCTTCAACAAAACGATTGAATTAACATTAGCGTCACTTTGTGGCTGCTCTCTCTGTATTAGGCATCGATCAAACAAAAGGAAAAGATGACATGGTGGGGGTTCTCCAATGCGTTTGGGATATAATAAATATTATAGTTTAGCCCAATCCATCGAGTTCCTCTTGCACGAATTTAAGAAGACAAGATCGCCCCTTCCATCAATGGCAAACTCACAACAACAATCAGACATGCATCAACATAATTTGTTTAGACAATCCAGACAGTGCGAACATGGGAATAAATTCTCAGGAAATAAAATTCATGGCGACTCACACATCAAAGGTTTTCTTTTGGTGGTAGAGAAGATGGATAGATCTATATTGAACAATTAACAACATCAGAGACTCGGTAGCTTCAATCACATCTAACATGGACAGAGCTATATCGGACAATCAACAACAGTTAATCTAACTTGAAATTCAATGTTGCGCATAGATCCTGGGCGCACTTCTAGCTTGGGGAGAAATGAAATTCAAAGTTGCGCATAGATAAAAATAGTTGAAAAGACAAAAAGATTAAACAGTTTTCAAGAATTGAGTCGGTGTAGCTTTTAAGTGGCTGCAAAATATAATCATAAATAAAAACATGATGCTCCATATAATATCATTGAGGTGTAAATGTGAAAAGAACAATTATCTTAGAAATTAATAATGCCCAAAATTAACAAGAATAATTTAAGGACGTGACGAGGAAAACAGGATTTGAAAAAATTGAGAAGGGAGGGAGCCAACAAAACATTAGGGAATTGTGCACATACAACAACTATAAGGTTGTCATTTCCTATACCAAAGATTAATTAGACTGAAATCCTACTGCTCGAACTGAAAAATAGCATACTACTAACAACATATCATTCATTGAGAGTATAATCAACTAGTTTTATTTTTATTGCAGATTACAATATACTGAGATTTAACAAATCCATTGATGCAATTATCATAACAATACATATGCCAGAAAAAAATTAACAAGAAGACATCATCAGACTACCACAACCATGCTAGTATATTTTAACCACAATACAAATAACAATTTTACCCAGAATACCGTGACTGATGATGACTAAACCAAATTCGTTGTCTCACGCTTGCACTCCGACCAACTCCTACTTTCCAACCACTGAGACCTCACTGGTACCTCCCAGCCAACGCTAGGGGTGTTGTTATTCCCCCTGAGCCCCTTGAGCCACAAAGGCGCCACAAAAACAATAACATAGAATGCTAGCTCCCAGATCACCTCGCAAGGTGGAGCTACCACTCATTACCCAAGCTGGGTATCCCAACTCCCACAAGAGAAATTCAGCCAAGATAAAATTTCGGCAATGTAACCTTACTCAAACCAGACGTGATCCATACTCCTCCTCCGCCATCCTTTTTATAATTTTTTCTTAGTGATTACTTTTCCAAACCCTCATTAGATTCTTTTTATTAAATTTAATTAGGATAAACCTGACCTGTACACATGTCGCTTGATCCCTTAGTTGCACCAGAAAATCAATTTATTAATTAATTAAATTTTCCTATTTCCCTCACCCACCTAAAAGAATTCCTAAAACCACTCCTCGATGTCCCTTTATTCCCTTACAATTCTTAAATGACTTACGTCGTACTTAAAGCCTAGTTGAGTTCACAAATGGAAAGTTCCAAAGACTAGATTCCTTACTAAGTTAGACATTCCCATTTTTCTTTAAGTTTCAACTTTCCTTTAAGTTCCCCTTTTTAACTAAGTTCAGAATTAGCAAGTTTAGACAAAGACAACAATTTACTCTTTTAATAAATTAATCCTCCATTAGAATTTTACTTTAATTATTAATGTTTGAATTTTCTTTACCCCTTTCTTGTTATATTTCTAATTAGTTTTTTTTTGTTCGTAGGTTCTACTTAGACCTAGTTTTTTTTTTAAATTACTAGCCTGGTGAAAATTCTTAAGGGAATTTTTTTTATTAAACTTTACTCATCACATCATTCATTTGAAGGCCGACCAGGTCCTAAGTAGGCATAGTTTTCTAGGTACTAGGTTTATTAACTTACCATAGTTAAAATCGTGAAGTTCCCTTAAGGATGCACTACATGCTCCAAGGGTGCCACTCACCTGCATTCCATTTTTTTATTTGCATGACATGCCCTTCAAGATGCACTACATGCTCTAAGGGTTCCACTCACCTATTGATTGAATTTGGTAGATGTCAAACCCCTGGAGTCAATACTCCGTCAGGTGACCCTGTGGGAGACTAAGGGCCTCTAAGGAATAAGGACCTTGCCTTATTCTTCACCCCTTAGAATCATATTGAGAGAATGTCATAGTCTTCCTTCACGACATTGTTGGTATTCTCGAACTAGGTAATCGTTAACCTATAGTTCGAGCCACGATGGGAGTGCTAGTAGGCTGTGGCAGGGCTACTGCCACATCTCTCCCTAAATATCTTTGGTTGTCGTGCGTGACCCCTTTACTCCAAATGTGAGTTTGGTTGGAAAGCTATCGTCATCCTGCATCCATCAACAAAATATGTTAGCTATAACAATCAACATCTTAATATCTAGTCATACGTCACATCTGTAATATCAAAAAAATTCAAACCATAACATTCCACTCCCTGACTCGATCTACAGTCCAAGGAGATCCATCAATGCCATAGGCATCCTCTAACATCCAAAGTCCTGTTCACTCAGGAGAAGCCAATCAATAGCACATGTCGATGTAAATATAGCAATAATAACATATAATCAGATCCACAACATCTCATAATCATAATAAAAAAAACCATTTGTATAATGAACCGGATCACTTGCACGCAAGTGTCCTCAAAGAATAAGTCTTCTCAGCATGCACTAACTACTGACACATATCATATGTGTCCTCCCAGTTCATTGAGTGCAGACTATAGTTGTCCCACTGGACCTTGACCTGATATATTTTTCGACACCGCAGCTATTGAATGCGATGGTCCAAGATGCAAATTGGCTCTGCCATTTGCGCACCCTCATCCTATACCTACAATGAACTCATGTCAATAACATGTGTAGAATCAATAACATAATGTCTCAAAAAAGATACGTGAAAACCATTGTGCATACGCCTTAAAGAATCAGGCAAGGCTAGTCGATAGGCCATGGGCCCCTTCTTTTCCACAATCTCGAAGGGTCCCACAAACCTAGGAGATAGTTTAGAACCCTTTCCAAACTTGATCGAACTCTTATGTCATTTCACCCACAAGAAGAATTGATCACCAACTTCATAACTACGATTGACACGATGCGCATCGGCATAACTCTTCTGTCGATCCTGCGCTTCCTTGATCCTTTGTATTATTATTTTCATTTGATATTCCATCTCTTGGATTGCTTCTGATCCCACTAGGACTCTATCCTCAAGATAATCCCAATTCAAAGGAATCTGACATGGTCACCTGTAAAGAAACTCAAAAGGAGCCATCTTAATGGTGCTCTGATAACTGTTGTTATATGCAAATTGTACCAGTGGCAAGACTTCTTCCCAAGGATTCTATTGTTCCAACACGTACATACGCAACATACCCTCCAAGACTTGGATCATTCTCTTAGTCTTCCCTTTTTTCTCCTGGTGATATGTGATACTAAAGTTAATTTGGGTTCCCAAGGCCTCTTGGAAACTATTCCAAAATCGTCTTGTAAACACCGATCATCAATCGACTATACCCTCTTAGGCACGCCATGCAACCTCACTATCTCATTGATGAAAAATCTAGCTATGTCATGTGCCTGATACGTCATACGCATAGGGATAAAATGTGCACTCTTAGTCATAGTGTCGACTACTACAAAAATCGAGTCGTGTCTCCTCATCGTCAATGGCAATCCAACAATGAAATCCGTCGAAATGACCTCCCATTTTGATTCTGGAATAGTGTGTGGTCATAGTAATCCTGTCATTTGTCTATGTTCATCCTTCACCTACTAACATTCTAGACATCTTTCCAGTAGTTGACAATGTTCGGCTTCATTCCTTTCTAGAAGAATAAGGGTTTAAGGTTTTCCCTCATCTTCGTGACTCCAAGATGAGCCATGTTGTTAAGAACCAAACATCAATATAGCATATAAAAACCTCAGGAAAA
>ML777557.1:1595335-1608321 GCA_009831015.1 Picea engelmannii | reverse complement strand
TGTTCAAGTACAAGATGATTCAAAATGAAAATGTCTCCTTGGTATATATAGGAGACTAGGAGGTATAATTACAAATAATGGCTTAAAACCGACATAATTAAAATAACATTACTAATCTAAATTACAACTAATGGCCTAAAGCCAACATAATTAAAATAGCATTACTAATCTAATATGCCCCAATTAAGGGGTAATGAGCCAATATTAGGGCTTAACACATGTACACTTCTCGATGAGCCTCGTTTAGGATCAGACTCCTCAACTCGTCATTGGGCAGTATGTAAATCCAATTGTTAAATATCAATAATCCGTCGCTATCCATAGTAAACCCCTCAAATTTTGGTACCATCATTGTGTTTTGTCTGATAAATTCCTTAACCTCTTTATACTAGTCATCGTCGCGTTGTAAAGTTAGAATCTTTTCACGTAGATTCATTTGAAGAGGCATCACCAAAAATATGCATGGTCTCCGAATAAATGCATTAGCCACCTTGTTCATTGTTCCTTTTATGTAAGTAATATCTAAATCATACTCGGTAAGCAATTCTAAACAATGCCTTTGTCACGTGTTCAAGTCGATTTGCGTAAAAAATTGTTTTAGACCACAGTGGTCAATTTTTATTTCGAATTTCCGTCCTATTAGGTAGTGTCTCCAAACCAACTCCAAATCGTGTGTCACATAGTTCTCCTCATTCCTTCTCAACTTTCTTGAGATGTAAGCAATCACTCGACCATCTTGCATCAAGAATTTGCCTAAGCCTTCCTTGGATGCATCAGCGCATACCAAGAATTCCTCGTCCATGTCAGGGACCTTTAGTATCGACGTTGTCATCAAAAATTCCTTGAGCCTCCGAAATTATTATGCGCATTTCTCAATCCAAATGATATGAAAATAGAAGGCTGACTTGTTATGCTATGCAATCACCCTCTACCTCATTAAATTAAGCCTTAACAGGACCTTGCTTCATGTGTTAAAATATGCAAACTTGTTTATGTGTTAGGTTCTTGCTTCTTCTTGTCAATGTTCATGTGAGAAGAAAGGTTCTTTTAAATGATTAAATAGGTGTTATAAACAAATACACAGCAGTATAAAATGCAGCAAATAACACAACAAACTCACAACAACAACAACAAGATGATAAAGGAGTTCACCCCTCTCTGGGCTACATCTCCTTGAGCCTCCTTCAATGGAGTTGGCTCTTTGGGATTAGTTTTTCAAATGCTCTTTACAAGATGCTGCTCAACTCTAATGGATTTACAGATTGTACCATTGGGTTCAGAATACATAAAAACCCCAAAAATGACTGTTAAAACTCTGCAAATGGACAATGGCTCATCCAACAATGACATCTTCTACATGTGATCTCCAAGCTTCCCTGAGATTCAATGGGCTGAAAACACCTGTAGAAGTCCTCCAATGGATCTGAAACCTATCCCAATGTGTTCATAGCATAATAAACAATCAAGAATGACTATTCAATCTCAGAAAATGGTTATGTGCTCATCAGAGCAATGCCTCAAACAATGAGGGCTTTAAACTTCATGGAGCTTCCTCAAGCTTCAAATGTGAAAAACCTGTAAATGGGCTCTTCAAATGCCTGTGACAACCTCACCAATGGACTCAGAATGTCCAAAAACCCCTAGCTAGGCTTTTACGGCACCTGATTTGGTCAAAAACTCATCAAGTTATGCTTGCTGCCATTTTCCCTTTCTCCAAGCTCTGTTACAGGCTCGGCATTCTGCACCTGTGGGAAAGTGAACCTAGCTCCAATGCGTTTTCATGTGCATAAACCCAGCACATGCGCGTCCCACAAAACGCGCCGAAATGTAGAACCGTTAACGAAACTCAAGCCCTCCAAGTCGGAGGTGTTGGGCGCATGGGGGACCATATGTCCACGTCCCGCGCACAAAAAGGGCTACTGTTTGCTAGGTTGAATAGAAATACAACAAGTGTCTACGCGCATGGTTCCACGTTTGAAAATCCCGCGCGTTCTTTGCAATGGTGGTCACATAATGTGGCACCCGAAACCAGGGGCGAAACTCCCACACCATAACGCGCATACAAAATGCATATAACCGTTTTAACATAAGCCAACCAAACTCCGCGCAAATGCACATATAAAATCTTGGTCATATTGCACATATATAAAACCGTGGGTTTTACTGTTGAAACACCCCCGTGCGCATATAAATACAATACACCGGTTACAACCGGGTTCCAAACCCCTGCGCACATTTTCAAACAGTGTTCACCTGTTAGCATTGAATCGGGTTTAAATTTAATACAATGTATAAAACCGTGTGTCCCATTACACATTCGCGTGTGGTCAATGGTAATACAATAGGACCCGGCTACAATTGAAACATAAGTTCGCGCCGGTTATTAACGGATATGGTCATATAATACCACATAGAACCACGGTTATAAATAAATGGAAACCCCGCGCGTGCGTTATGGATACACGGTCATATGTTTGATACCATAGAACCGGGGGTCGGGGCTAGCCCCGGCCCGACCCCCCGCCGAATATAACCTTTGGTAAATTTAAATACTTTTTAAACCATATTCAATATAAGAAACATGTGGTGGAATGTTGGTTAGCATAACTTTGTAAAAGCTTCTTGCAAAGAGGGAGGTCCGGGGGTCGAACCCCGCGGCCTCCAAATATCTTTTAAACAACCAAATAGCCAATCTAGGGGTGCCACGTGGCAACCCTTCATTGGGCCACGTGGCACCTTTTCATTGCACATAATTCATGCCACATGTCGCCACCTGACTCGTCCAAAGACAACCAATCACAAACCGCCACGTCGCGCTGCCAACTCAGCTGCCACTTCAACAGGCCACGCCGAATGCTGACGTCAACATGTGCCACGTGTCACCCATCCTGTGGTGACACGTGTCACTTCAAAATTGGTCAAACGTATGTTGAAAAGCCCATAAATGCATGACACATGTCACGCCCAGGAATCGCCACGTCATCATACGACCGCCTACGTCAGTTGTACGGCCTGCCACGTCAGCTGTATGGCCTGCCACGTGTCCTGTACGGACTACCCAGTCAGCATCAAATTTTTGCCTGTTTGGTTCGGCGAACAAATCGAGATAACTTCTCCATACGGACTCCGTTTGCGAAAATAAATATACTGCCGGATTCAGGAGAACGAGACGGACGCAATGGCACCATTTTCGTTGCATTCCGAGCATTTTGAAAATTGAGCACTTTTTAGACCCCTGGTCCAGATTCTGATCACCAAACAAACTTCTTGTTCTTCTTATGCAATTCCATAATTAGATTTTCTATATTTGAAAAACCCTCAATGAATCATCGATAGTATCCCACTAAACCCATGAAGCTTCACACTTCTGGGACATTCATTGTCACAGGCCATTCCATAATATCCTCGACCTTTGCTAGATCCATAGTGATACCTTCATTGGAGATGACATGCCATAAGTAATGAATTCTCAATTGAAAAAACAAGCATTTAGACAGTTTCCCAAACAATTTTTTCTGTCGTAGAAACTGTGGTACCAAGCGCAAGTTCTTGTCATGCTCCTCCATATTCCAAGAATATATCAAAATATCGTCAATGAATACTTGGAATAACTTGTCCAAGTATTTGTGGAACACCCCGTTCATAAAGCTCATAAATACCCCTGGGGCATTTGTCAGTCCAAATGGTAAAACAACAAAATCGTAATGTCCAAACCTCATTTTAAAGGTGGTCTTAGGGATGTCATCCTCCTTGATCTGTAACTGGTGATACCCTGATCTCAAGTCGATCTTTGAAAACACCATTGCACCTTTCATCTGATCAAACAGATCATCAATCCTTGGCAATAGATACTGGTTCTTGATCGTTACCTTGTTCAACTAACAGTATTCAATGCAGAGTCTTTATGACCCATCCTTCTTCCATAAGAAAATAACAGACACACCCCACGGTGACACACTTGGACGTACAAGTCCTAGGTCCAACAAATCCTTATGTTTCATTTTCAACCCCTGTAACTCTGAGGTCGACATCCGATAAGGTGTTCTTGCTATCTATTCAGTTCCCATTTTTAGGTCTATGGTAAATTCCAATTCCCTCTCAGGCGACAATCCTAGTAACTCCTCTGGGAAAACATCTACAAACTCTCGTGCTACCAGAAGGTTTTTCAAGCCTTCTGCCACACATTTTTCATTTAACTCAAGGATCACATATAGATGGCATCCCTTGTGCATACTCTTCCATAGCTGAAAGGAAGAGATGAACCTCATGGAAACTCCTTGGTTCCAACCTACAATCACGCATCTCTACCCCTCATCATCGACCAAGCTCAACCATTTCGTCTTACAGTTGAGTATTGCCTCATGCGATTCCAACCAGTCCATATTGATCACGACATCATAAGACCCTAAGATCGTGACATACAGTTTGGCCCTTGTGAAAAACTCTCCCAGGTTAAGGATACAACCTGTAATCTTCCCTCCAATCTTTTGTTTGGCTTCCGAATCCATTTCTACAAAGCTAAACTCGTCTTGTTTGACTGCCCTTACCTTAATTATTTTTAGCATTGCACCAGAAATAAAACTCTTTGTAGCACATGGATCTATCAAAATACTAAGGGTTTAGTTAGCAATGGTACCTGACGTCTCGAGCACAGTTGACTATTTCTCTACCTGGTGGTTATTCACCATTGCATGAATCCAATGGGCCTTGCCCAAATCTCCCATGATAGTGGGTCCAACTGATCTAGATGCTATGGTCCTCTCAAATGGGAAGTCACGTTGGTAATGTGGCTCTCCACATGTCCAACACCCTTTATTCGGTCCAGTACTCCTGGTACCTGAAGTAGAAGTTGAATGCCCACCGGCCTAGAACCCTGGTCTATTCTGCTAAACAAGCCTAAACTGCAGCTACTGCGGTCGATGTTGTTGCTAATGTTGTGGTCCTCTGTAAGGAGTCCATTTTTGAGGCATTGTTCACTGAGGCATAGTGAAATTGGATCCTCTCTGGATGCCACGATATCCTAGTGAATGTCTAGTTGTTGTCTTATGTTGCTATGCACCAGATGACGCATGTCCCGCTGGTCTCACTAGAGTCCTGCTCTGACCCCCACTGATAAGTTCCTCCTCTGTTATGAGTGCCTTCTGGACAACATCATGCAAGGTTTGAGGCATCGAAATCCTCACCTTTTCACGAAGGATGACATTAAGGATGAAGACGAACTTGTTGACCTTCAGTTCCTCAATATTCAGGAGCGGAGCATACCGAAGCAGCTCCATGAAACCGGCCTCATACTTGAGCACCGTACGACTTCCCTATCACAAGGTGTTGAACTCATTGAGATGAAACTCAATGAATTCCTTAGATAGATACCTCTGTCGGAACCATTCCTTGAACAATTCCCATGACATGTCTTCAACCACCATGTTCAATTGTGGTAGGAGTGTCTTCCACCATAGAAGAGCGCTCCCCTTTAGTTGAAATATCTCCATTTGTACCTTCATGTTGGAGGTATAGTTGTGAAGTGAAAAGAACATCACCATATTATACAACTATTACTCAGCAGTTGCATCATCCGGGGCACCAAAGAACTCGAGAAATTTGACCTTCTCGAGTTGATGGTGAATGCTACCAGTACTGGTCGGGGCACGCGGTGGACCCTTAGGAGGTGTCGACGCCCTAGCCTTATTTCTATCCAAACGGTTGATCAGTGCCTCATACATCCTCTAAAAAGACCTCATCAACCCAACCGCATCACCCACAGTTATTCGTCTCCCTATGGGTTAGACCCCTCGAGTGTGGATGCTACTGGGGGCGTCACACCTCCTCCCCTAGAACCCTGTCATTTGCCTCCATGGCATCCTCTAACCATGATTACCTGCATGAATACAAACCAATTTAAATAGAGAAATTTTATAATCAAGTATCTAATCAAAGGAAGTCATAGTGATCCCAAGTCATGAGTCAAACCATATCTGATACCATATGTAACGACCCCCATCGTTACAACAACACATGACGCATAAAAAGTACAAAATTTTGAACGCAAAGAAAGAAAGTCAATAATACAAACAAGCATTGCAACTTAACAATGAACACAATGCACACACATCGCACAACATATAATATAACGACCTAGCATTCTAGCACATCATGCAGCTAGGCAACATATGAACATTCAATCAGGTGAAGAATAAAGACGACTAAGATTACTGACAACATCGATATCAACCAACGCAACCAACATCAATGACACAAGTGCTAGAACCTTAATGGTGAGCAAGAAACCAATCACATTAAAATGCTACAGAACAAGGTACAAGACATCAATTAAAGTGAAAAACAACACCCTCAATGGGAAGTGCATGACTCAAGCCAGGTATCATATGCTGTTATCGTTCAACACATGCATTTATCCTACTTCAAGGAATCATGTTGCCACATTGTGACAAGTGTGCTAGGTACCCCAATGCAACGTAAAAAGAATATAACCCTCAATCAAACAAAAAATCCAATGTTGCTTGAAACCAACTAGCTCTGTCACACATCAAAACTAAAACTATAATGAAATCACTCTATTCAATCAAGCCAAGCAAGGCACAATGAAATCTTCACATGACAGGGTTAAATTGCATCTATCTAGAAGTGTCTTAATAACATTTTAACATCCTAGGACTATTCAAGCTCAAGCATCCAACCTCAGCTACTACGAAAACTCATGTTAGTACTACCCTTCCCTCCTTTAAAATAAAACAACCCTTTAAACATAAAGAAGACTAAAGAAACTTATAATTATTAGTTACAACTTATCCGATAAGGGTTTCCATTGACAACATTAGTGAATTTGACATGTTCTTATTTATTTCCTATTGTAAAGGAAATTAAAACTATTATAGGTGATCAATGCAATGATCATCATTAAATTATTAAAAGAAGTTGTTAAACTAATCGAAGGGATAATTGCCTTCTTCATAATTAATTCACAATAAAATAGTTATATCGTAATTAAAACTAAAACTATTAAGCGGGTGCAAAACTATTCAAAAATTAAAATTGTTACACATCATTAAACTATTACACAACTATCTAATCACAATTTCAAATGAAACCATTAAAGTTGATGCCGATGCTATTAAACTATTATAATTGTTCCTCATAATATTACTGTTATATATTGTTATAATCACCTATTAAAATGAAACGATTAAAGTTGATGCAAATTGTTAATACGGTGCAAACTATTAAAACTATTAAGAAGAATAAACTATTAAATCGTTAATAAGATGTAACTATTAACTGTTAAATATGATGTGAACTAATAAATTTGTTAATACGATGCTACTATTAAATGGTTAATACAATGCAAATGATAAGACTATTACATACACATTGTTTAAATCATTCAATACCTTCGTTGTATTTAATACCTCCTACGGTAAATAGCTCCAGTAATCACCAAGGTTTCATTACTATATAAAAGTTATATACTAAATTATTTAATTTATTCCCTGCCCACCAAAAATAACACAACACTTTCATAAAGATGACATTGTAATCACCGCTGAAAATATAGAATGAGGGAGGAAAGAATCAGAGATTCGCTAAGCCCCAAGTCCACTGAGCGGATACTGACCGGGTGTAGAGGGAGGGGAGAAACATTTGCTTAGCTAACAACGAGCATCACCCGAAACAAAGGTCACCTGCCCAAGAGAAAGGGAAATGATATCGTCATACCTAGAACTCATCTGACCAGCACACACACACGTACACCTATTCCTATCAGATCCGATTAAAATCATCGGGGCATCAAAACTCGTCAGGTTTGTATCTCAGGAAGGCAGGTCATATCCTCTATCCAACATATCATAGATAATAAGGCTGGATATGCAAAGTGATAAAAATGAAAGATAAGAATTAAAATTTATGGGATTGGGAGTGGTTCTGATGGGTCACTACCAATTGAGAGAGACCATCATACGAGTTCGATTAAACCACGAATGGAATGAATAAGGAAATTTTATTCCCTCGGCTATCTTCGGTATACTAGGGGTAGAGATAAGGACCATCTCAGAAGCGGAACATGGAGAATAAAAACAAATAACAAGGACCTACCCCCAAAAGTCAACCAACAAATCTCTTCAACAAAATGATTGAATTAATGTTAGCGTCACTTTGTGGCTGCTCTCTCTCTATTAGGTAATGATCAAATAAAAGGCAAAGATGGGATGGTGGTGGTTCATCAGTGGGTTTGGGATAAAATAAAGATTACAGTTTAACCGAATCCGTCGAGTTCCTCTTGTACAAATTTAAGCAGACAAGATCAACCCTTCCATCAATGGAAGAATCACAACAACAATCAGACATGCAGTAGCATAAGTTGTTTAAACAGTCCAAGCAGTGCGAACATGGGAATAAATTCTCAGGCAATAAAATTCATGGTGACTCACACAACAAAGGTTTTCTTTTGGTGGCAAATAAGATGGACAGAGCTATATCAGACAATCAACAACATCAGAGACTCGATAGCTTCAATCGCAACTAAGACGGACAGAGCTATATCAGACAGTCAAAAATAGTTAATATAACTTGAAATTCAAAGCTGTGCATAGATGTTGGGCACACTTCCATATTGGGGAGAAACAAAATTCAAAGATGCACATAAATAAAAATAGTTGAAAAACACAAACAAATTAAACAATTTTTAGGAATTGGGTGGGTGTAGCTTCTAAGTGGTTGCAAAATATAATCATAAATAAAAACATGATGCTCCATATAATCTGATTGAGGTGTAAATGTGAAAATAATAGTTATCTTAGAAATCAACGACGCCCAACGACGCCCAACATTAACAATAACAATTTAAGGATGTGATGAGGAAAACAAGATTCTCAAAACTTGATAAGGGAAGGAGCCAATGGAACATTAGGGCGTTGTGCACATACAATAGTTATAAGGTTGTCATTTCCTATACCAGAGATTAATTAGAATGAAATCCTACTACTCGAACTGAAAACTAACATACTACTAACAACATATCATTCATTGAGAGTATAATCAACTACTTTTATTTTTATTGTAGATTACAGTATATCGAGATTTCCCGAATCCATTGATGCAATTATCATAACAATACAAATGCCAGAAAAAAATTAAAAAGAAGACATCATCAAATTACCACAACTATGATAGTATAGTTTAACCACAATACAAATAATAGTTTTACCTAGAATACCATGACTGACAATGATGAAATTGAAGTCATTGTGTCATGCTTGCGCTCCGACCAATTCCTGCTTTCGAACTGCTGAGACCTCACTGGTACCTCCTAGCCAATGGTAGGGGTACTCTTCTTTCCCCTGAGCCCCTCGATCCACAAAGGGGCCATGCACACAATACCTGAGAATTCTAGCTCCCATCTCTCCTCACAAGGTCGAGCTACCACTCGTTACCCGAGCTGTGTATCCCAACTCCCACAAGAGAAATTCAGTGAAGATAAAATTTCGGCAGCGTAACCTTACGCAAACCAGACGTGATCCATACTCCTCCTCTGCCATCCTTTTTATAGATTTTTCCTAGTGATTACTTTCTCAAACCCTCATTAGATTCTTTTTATTAAATTTAATTAGGAAAAAACTCCCCCATACAAATGTCACTCGATCCCTTAGTTTCACCATAAAATCAATTTATTAATTAATTAAATTTTCCTATTTCCCTCACCCACCTAAAAGTATTCCTAAAAACGCTCCTCGATGTCCCTGTATTCCCTTACATTTATTAAATGACTTACGCCTTACTTAAATCCTAGTTGAGTTCACAAATAGAAAGTTCCAAAGGCTAAATTCCTTACTAAGTTAGACATTCCCCTTTTTCTTTAATTTTCCCCTTTCCTTTAAGTTCCCATTTTTAACTAAGATTAGAATTAGCAATTTTAGACAAAGACAACAATTTACCCTTTTAATAAATTAGTCCTCCATTAGAATTTTACTTTAATTATTAATGTTTGAATTTTCTTTACCCCTTTCTTGTTACATGTCTAATTGTTTTTTTTTTTGTTCATAGGTTCTACTTAGACCTAGTTTTTTTTTTTTTTTAATTACTAGGCTGTCGACAATTCTTAAGGGAAAATTTGTTATTAAACTTCACTCATCACATCATTCATTTTAAGGCCGACCAGGTCCCAAGGAGGCATATTTTTCTAGGTACTAGGTTTATTAACTTACCATAGTTAAAATCGTGATGTGCCCTTCAGGACGCACTACGTGCTCCAAGGGTGCCACTCGCCTACATTTCATTTTTTTTATTTGTGCAACATGCCCTTCAAGATGCAGTACGTGCTTCAAGGGTGCCACTCACCTCTTGATTGAATTTGGTAGATGTCAAACCCCTGGAGACAATAATCCATCAGGTGACCCTGTGGGAGACTAAGGGACTCTAAGGAATAAGGACCCTACCTTATTGCGCACCCCTTATAATCATCGTGAGCGACTGTCACATTATTCCCTCACGACATCGTGGGTATTCTTGAACTAGGTAATCATTAAACTACATTTCGAGACATGAAGGGAGTGCTAGTAGGCTGTGGTAGGGTTGCTGCCACACCTCTTCCTCAATGTCTATGTTTGTCGTGTGTGACCCCTTTACTCCAAATGTGAGTCTGATTGGAAAGCTATCGTCAACCTGCATCCATCAACAAAACATGTGAGCTATAACAATCAACATCATAATATCTAGTTATATGTCACATCTATAATATAAAAAACATTCAAACCATAACATTCCACTCCTTGACTCGATCTAGAGTCCAAGGAGATCCATCAATGCCATTGGTATCATCTAACATCCAGAGTCCTACATACTCAATAGAACCCAATCAATAACGCATGTCGATGTCAATATAACAATAATAACATATCATCAGATCCACAACATCTCATAATCATAATGAAAACAACTAATCGTATAATGAACTGGATCACTTGCATGCAAGTGTCCTTAAAGAATAAGTCCTCTCAGCACATGCAAGAGCAGGATGTTACAAAATGTCATAGGTCCTAGGGGAAGTCATGGCTCGCATAACCATGCATGAGAAAAGGATAATGACACAACAAAACAGACACATGAATAATTAATTTCCATAACAATGTGTGTGCATAGCATATCTTTACCGATACTATAGAAGAAAAATCATGTATTCGACGTCCATACCCTTAGCAGGATTATATGTTCACGTGATTTCAACCTCGTGAAATTCTCTTCTATAGTGAAGCAATGTTGTAGAGTCAACCCATATAAAAATGGTGCCTTCACATCCAATATAACATCCTTCACCATATAAAGATCATCTTTCTTCAAAATCCATGGGACGTCACCTTCTTTAAAATACCCAGAGGGACCAACCTCTCCTCTAGTTTATTTTCTTGGCCAATGTATCCTTTTAGTATTTGAAGCAATAATATATCTCCCAACAATGAATGCGTCACTTTTATTTGATTATATGTTCCTCCATAAAAAAAGATGAAACATTTTTTATTATACGCATGGGATCTAGTAAGTGGCCAATATTAAGATGCTCTGAGTATGGAAGGTCATAAAATAAAAAAATTATTTTCATCTCAGTGGGAATTTTTTGAACATAGGTGTCAAAAAATTTAGGATCATTGAACACAGGTTCCCCATTTGAATCAAACAATTATTTTGTTTCCTTCTCTTTCTCTATGTCATATGTCCTAATCCAATATGTCATTGTCATTATTTCAAGTATTTGGGTTCTCTCCATTTTACCATTGAAAGTAGACACAACTCTTCTATAAGGGTGGTATTTTGGGCGGAATACCCTCGACCAATTGTACACCAGCTTTCGTAGGTAGTTGGACCACCTAGCCTTTAGATAATATCCATAACATTTACATCCATCATACCCTTTTATTAAAAGACCTGCGATGTTATCATATATAGAGCATGCTAGTGTAAAAAATATAGTTTCACCAAAGTAAGTATGCCAAATAACATTACAGATATAAACAAATCAATTAACATGCATATCAGAGAAAACTCCTAGTCCTGGACGATTGTGAATGGTGTATGCACATATTCCATACAACATAAAATACCTCTCCATTCAGATGGGTCTTGATACATCATATCCATGTATCCATTCCCATAATGTCCTAAATTCATTGATCAATGGTTAGATGTAGACATCCATTATCTTTAGTTGTATTCTACTCGGGACTATAAGAGCCATCATAAAATGTTCATTCCTTATGGACAACCATGGGGGAAATTGTTATTGATCACTATAATTGGCTAAACATAATAGTTGATGTTTTAGAGGGAATACTAGTTAAATCCATCCCCGGATATGCTCAATCATAGGATTTGAACAAATTTACTGACTTAATGAGAACTGTGACCTCAAAATGAGAACTCTAGCCCCAAAACCCATTTTTTTGCATAAAAAATGTGAAAATCAACCCCCAAATCAAAAAGTGGTGCTAACGATAGCACCATCTTTTCAAATGGGGTCAAAATTACAACATTTTCAAGCATGGCCTTCAAAACTCAGACAGTAGCTCAGAAAACCCTTAAAATCAACATCTAAATAAAAAAAATGATGTTATATATATATATATATATATATATATATTCAAAGTGTTAAAATTTTAGATAAATTGAAATGGTATTATTAGCGGTTGGTACCATTAAAACCAAAACCTCAAAATCAACCATCAAATTGAAAAGTATTACTACTGGTAGCACCCATTCTAAAATTAGGGTATTAAAATGACACATTTTTTTTAAGTGCTAAAATAAATCATTATTATTGTAAACAAAATCATAAAATCTACATTTAAATGCTTACTTTTAAATCTTAGTTTATCACTCCAAGAACAAGATAATACATAATGCCATGAAAACAATACATTTAAAAATTTATATTCAAAACCTAAATATGAAAAAGAAACCCATAAAAAAGGTGAAAAAAAAAC
>ML777557.1:1583559-1595258 GCA_009831015.1 Picea engelmannii | reverse complement strand
AAAAAATAATATATGTGTGTGTGTGTGTGTATTAAAAAAATGATAAAAAAAATCCCTTCAAATGCAAAAAAAACGAAAAAAACAAATATGAGAAAAAAAACCCCAAAAATACACAAAACAAGTGAAAATTCAAAAAAATATATAAAAAAAGAATTAAAATTAAAAAAAATAAAAAAATACTAAAAATCCCTAAGCTCTAACTTCTTTGCGGTTTTGAATGGGAATAATACTTCTCTGCGGTTTTGAAATTATATCTTTGCAGTTTTGAATGGGAATAATAGTTTTATGTTGTTTTGAAGGAGATATTTTATTTCTAACATTAAATATCTACGGTTTTGAATGGGAATGATACTTCTCTTTGGTTTTTACCTTTTTTACCCAGAATAATCTTTGTAGTTTCTCTCTGTTTCTCTGGAACTCTGTGGTTTTCGAAAATTATTTTTGGCTTCTTCAACCCGTTCAGCAATTGGACATCTGAAATCAGGTGAGTCACTTTTTACTTTGATTCAATTTTAATTATATATATATATATATAAGTTTCAAAATTAAAAGTTGATTTGAGAGGTAAAGTCAATCCAAAATAATAATTGTTACATTTTTTTTCTCTTCTTTTCAATATGAGCACTCCACCACCTATTCAAAAAACTCAGCCTAACAGGGGGAGGCCCCCCAAAATCACCCTAGAGATCCTTTACAATTATATGGAATCAATAGAAAAAAGGAGATAAGAGAGAGATGCCAAAATCCAAATAGAGTTAGAAACATTAGAAAAAAGGAGTGAAGAAAGAGATGTAAAACTCCAAATAGAGCTAGAGGCAATGATTGATAAAAACAAATTAAAGATACCATTCAAACTCAAATAGAGGATAGATTCTTAGTATTAAAGACTGAATTGCAGACAATGAAGGATAGGATTCAAGAAATGGAAAAACATAAGCAATCAACCCAAGAAGGAGGGGTTGAAGAAAATCACAACTTGAGAGATAGGATTAAAGAGCTAGAAGAAAAACTAACCAACAATTTGACCCTTAGTAATATGGAAAACAAATTGGATATCAAACTCATAAAAGGGGAAATGAATAAGCTAATTGAACTGGACCATGAGCGTAACAAAATAGCCTTGAACCTCATAATTTTTTAATATAAAATAACAAGAAGAGGGGGATACCTTGTTGATTAAAGTTGGTTGTCATTGATGTCAACCCTTGAAAAAAGCCCCGTGGCACAAGGTTTATGTAATGGACCCAAGATTTTTTGATGTAAATATGACTCATTGTTGTCTTTTCATGGTTGATAAGAAGTAAAAATGGATGAACTCCAAAGTGGTCCCCTTATGGTGAAATCCATCATGGGAAGACGCTTTGCGGAGTGAGAGAACCCATGCTTATTTGAGGAATAATTAGATGACAGACATTGAATTTGTGAGTGAAACTATCCTAGATGGATAGTTCTTGTCATGTTGTTTCCGATGGTATGTGGAATGTCACATAACCCCTCATGGTTAGAGAGTTATGACCATATGAAGTTGGAGAGCCCTCATGAGTCTTATAGAATCCCCCAAGAGTCAAAGTGCTTTGCAAAAAGAAATTATTTTAGATGAAGAAGCCCTAAAATAAGGAAAGTGTAAGGCAACATGAAGATATAAATAAGAGACAAAGCTCACTCATAAAAACACACTTGTACATATTGTATATCTATTTTTTATTGTGTAAAGCTTCTTGTAAATACTTGTGGATACATCTGAAGTGGTGAACGTCTGAGGTAGCACGAACGGTTGATGGAAAAATTCTCGGATTCATAGAAAAACCTATTTTCTGAGGCGTACCCGAGCTTTCTATGTATAGGGTGAGTACACATACGCGGGCTAGCTATGTATAGGGTGCGTACGTACGTGGGTTGGTTGTATATAGGGTGTGTACACGTACACGGGATCTCTGTGTATAGGGTGAGTACGTACATGGGTTGGCTGTGTATAGGGTGAGTACATGTTGATAAAGACATGAAACTTGAGAAGATGAAGGTGCACAGGTTCTAGATTCTGAGATCAATCTCCTAGGAAGGTCTAGAGTGCTCAGATACATTAGATCCATCCATTGGTTCAAATGGTATTTCTTATTTCTATGAATAGCTGGATTTTGATGTATGCATGAGGAATGGCAATGGAGATTTGAGGATTCTCCCTAGAGAGACTAGTGGCTACATGGGATCTTCTGTATAATTCAGATCTACAGAAATACAGTGTTGGTATATTTATCATTGATACTTCTTGTTGAGGCACATCTTGTATTTCTTGGCATATGGCTAAGAGTTTTTATGGTACATGGTTGAGATCCTGTATTTATTGATGTATTGAGAAGTTGAATATTACAAATGGGTTGATGAATAAGATCATGTGAGGAATATTATACTTGTTCATGATTACACATACCTATATGGCACATGACTAGAGAGAGACATACTTACCTTGAGTATAGGTTATTTATGAGGATGCATGCACAGGCTACAATTATAGTCTGGATATAGTGACATGTTACAGATCTATGCGAAAGAAGTTATAGAGGGTCAGAAGTTATCAAGTGAAAGGAAACCCTAGTTTTAGAAGGAATACAGAGGTTTCATAACATATAGGGTGCGCACATACGTGGGTTGCATAACATATAGGATGTGTACATACGTAGGCTGCATCACTACAGGTTGCAAATCTGTTGTAATTTTTGTAGATCATGTTCAGTTCAGGTACAAATTAATTACAGGGAAGTTGTACATATTGGATACAAGTCAGTGGTACAGGTTGTTACACTTTTATAGTAGCATATATCATAGTGACAGATTGATAGTGGTTCCATCATTCTACTTATACTTCAGGGCGGTTGGACGGGGCAAGGACAGGTGGTTGTAGCCACCTTCCGGTTGTAGCTGGAGAACTTAGTGGGTTGTAGCCTCCTTCTGGTTGTAGCCATAGAATTGGGGAGTTGGATCTTACCTCAGGTTGTAGCATGAGAAACTAGGGGGTTGGAGCCTCCTTCCAGTTACAGATGGAAAAGAAAGGAAGTTGGTGCTTCCAATGAATGTAATTCTTCAAGACATATAAGAAAAATCATTATGTGGTTTTCTCCCTATTTGAGTTTCCACGTAAAAAACTGGAGTACTATGTATGTGTGTGATTGTTCATTTCTTATTGCTCATTATTGGATAATAATTCTACATTGATATAACACTTGGATTATTTGGAGAAAAATGATTATAATTATGTTATTACTGATTCACCCCCCCCAATAATCCAACATATGCTAGCAATAGTAAAAGAAGAAGTAAATAATAAATCACAAATTGATACAAATTACCTCATAGAAGAAAAGAGGCTAGGAAAAATAATTTATCACAAAGATAGGTTGATCTGTGTCAATGTAAGTTGTAATGACCATAAATATAGCATACTTAGTAAATCTCTAAGCTTAAAAGGATCATGAATATTTATAAATGAAGACCTCATTCCCGAAGACCAAGTTGAATTAAGGAAGGAAGTTCAAAAGGTAAAAGAAGCCAAGAAAGAAGGAAAATGGGCAATAATTAGAAATCAAAAATCTATTGTTAGGGATAGAGACCATAATCATAATAATAAATATGAATTTGGGACACTCGGGATCCTTTTTCAGAACTGTCGTGGTTTTCCATGGTGCAAAGGTCCTATGATAAGTTGGATCCCTAGTGATATTGATATTATCTGTATAGTTGAAACTTGGGATCATGAGGAGTATAAGGTCCCTAACATATAAGGATTTTTCTTATGGTCGGCATGGAACAAAAAATACCACCATAGAGGGATAGGAGGCATAACTTGTTATATTAGAAAGATCATTTCTCCTCACATTCAACTTCATAAGATTGACCCTCTTAATCAATACATTTGGATAGAAATTTTAGACACCAATGCTAAGAAGATGTATATAGAAATTTGTTATTTTTGCACCTATTAATTCTACTTTTTATAAGAAAAACAATCTAGATAACAATTTTCCCTATAATAATTTGGAACAAGATATTTATAGTTTGAAAAATGAAGGTAATATCCTCCTGCTAGGAGACTTTAATGTTAGGACTGCAACTAAACAATCTACTCTTTTAAGTAATGACTCCAACCAAAATCCTTTATGGAAAGATGAGGACCTTGTTTTATCTAATAGCTACAAAAGAAGATCTGAAGACCTAATTTATAATTTGTTTGGTACTGAGTTGGTCAATCTTTGCAGCTTTCAAGAACTAATAATTTGCAATGGAGTAATGAAGTGGCCAAACTCCAACCAGATGACTTGTATTCATGGGCTAGGTAGTAGTGTTGTAGATTATGTGATATCAGATATCCCTGTTTCCAACCAATTAGCGACTTTTGACCTTTTAAATGACCATGAGCCTAACTCTGATCATAAATATTTAACCCTAACTCTAAACTTTTCCATGCATAGGAGCGCCATTGAAGATAATTTTGATAATCAAAGGAATTTGCGCATTGACAAAAGTAAAGTTGACATTTTATTAAAGGATTTAAATAGTAAATTAAATATCCTAACTTATAAGGACAACGTTGAAGAAATCTATCATACTTTTACAACTACCCTTTCCACTTTTATTAACAAGTTCTCTTTTGAGGTGTTATATAAAAAGAATAATAGAATGACCAACCCTTGGTATGATAAAGAATGTAAAATTTCTAGGAAAACCATTAGGGATGCTTCTAATGAGTCCTTAAAACTTGATAAGATCAATACATACAAAGCCCTAACTAAAAGGAAAAATGGTACTATATCAGTAAAAGGAAAGAGAAACTTTCACAACTATATAAGTTGGATCCTAAGAAGTTCTGGAGCCAAATTCTAAAACACATTACTAAAGAAAACAATAGGATTCCCTTAACGGACTCGAATTCCTACCTTAAAAGTATTTATGAGTTCCCTAATGCCATGGACACCATTCCTATTGTCCCTACAAAGGAAGAGGTTTTTTCTTTAGATGACATAGAGTTCGGGGTTAAGCGGCTTGCAAATGGGAAACACAGCTGAATTTTTTTAAATCGGAGGGCCAATCTTTATCCCTCACATACACAAGATCTTCAATTTAGCATTCAAGCAGGGCTTCCCTAAACCCTGGATGAAAAGTTTCATTGTTCCTATTTTAAAAAATGGGGATAGAAACATTCCCTCTAATTATAGGACCATTATGATTAACCCGATTTTAGCCAAGCTTTATGGAATTATTTTGGAAAAGAATATTAGCCTTTGGCTTGAAAGTCATGATAAAAGAGTTAAAGTCCAGGCCAGTTTTAGGATATATCATTCAACTGTGGACCATCTTGTTATCTTTAGGATCATTGCAGAGGAGTTTTGCAATACTAAAACCAATCGTTTTTGTTGTTTTGTTGACTTTAGAAAATATTTTGACATGGTTCCTTGGAAAAACCTTTGGAATAGGTTGGAAGATATAAATGTTCCTCTTGAGTTGAGGGATGCTGCAATAAGGATGTATGAGAATTTTATTTCTAATTTTAAAAACACTGAGGGTTGGTCAAAAGAGATTAACTTCAATATCAAAGTCAAAGAAGGTTGTCCCTTGTCCCCTCCCCTTTTTGGAATATACATTGACAAGTTAGAAGATTGCTTGGAAAAAGCAGGTTGTGTCGACCCTACTCTCACTGGTATAGTCATCAATCTTCTTATTTATGTCAATGATATCATTCTTATGGAAAGGAGTCCCCGTGATCTTGAAAACGAACTAAGAATCCTCAAGGATTTTTTCTCCAATATGGGTATGAATGTTAATAATAATAAGACTAAGCTCATGATTATTAAATCCAATAAGATTCCTTATGATACCTTCGTATATGACAACAACAACTTGGAGGAAGTGACTTCATACAAATATCTCAGAATTAATATTCACCACAAGATCAATTGGAATTATAGCATTGAGAAAAGGATTATCAAGGAATGTAAAGCTTATTATGGGCTTGAAAACAATTATAAATCAGCTGATATTTTGAGTTGGGATAAGAAGAAACTCCTCTTTGAGACTCTTGTTACACCTATTATTCTTTATGGATGTGAAGTTTGGGGTTGTAGTATCTCTCGTTAATACTAGAGAAAGATGGAGCAAATACAAAATAATTTTATAACCTATAATCTCAAAATTAAAGGAAATACTCTCTATCCCATCCTCCTCTTAGAAACAAGCCTCTCTCCCATTGAGAGCATGGCTATGACTAGATACCTAATGTATAATAACAAGTTAAAAAACATGGAAGACAAGAGGCTTCCTAAAATTTCTTTAAAATCAATTCATAACCAACATTGACTCGAGCGAGGATGGCATAAAGATTCCTCGTCTTGGCTAAACTATTGGGGAATCATGGAAGACACCATTTTGCAGAATAAAGATACTATTAAAAAACGTCAAATCAAAATTTAAGGAGAAAATGTGGTGTGATAAAGAGTTAGAGGAAAAAAGAAAATTAAGGTATTATAAGGATGCGATCAACCCTAATCTAGAAGATCAAAATTATCTATTTGTTTTTCCAAGTGTAAAGAAAAAAATAAGCATTGCTAAGATAAGAACAAATTCTAACAAGTTCCATAGTGAAACTTGGCGTTGGTCAATTCCTAAAACGCCATGGGATGAAAGAGTGTATCACCTTTGTGACACTAAGAAGGTTGAATATGAAAGGCACTTTATCTTAGATTGTCCAGCCTATACCCATATTAGATCTCATTTTCAAAATATTTGTCACACTACCAACCTTCCTAACCTCTTAACTCAAGAAACGTATGGTGATCTTGGAAAGCTTCTCTTAATGTTTTTTTAGCACATAAACAAAATTCTAAATAATCACAAGTAATCACTTACCCTCTTAAGTTCCGATAGAACAATTTGGTCTTAGTGGACGTTAATCATCATCATTATCATTAAAAAAAAATAAAAAAATAAAAAATAAAAAATTTCATTAAAATTAAAAAAAAAATCTTCATATATATATATATATATATATATATATATATATATATATATAAAGGGTCGGGGAGATGTTGGGCATGAGCCCCCATGTAGGCAATGCCAAGTTCTCTTTGGCCTTGCCCGGGCGGGGGCTGGGGCAATGCCCAACATCGCCCTTGACCTTTATATATATATAACTTTTTAATTATTTTTTTAAAAAAATTTAATGAAATTTTGTAAAAAAAATTTTAATATTTTAGTTGTAATTATTATTATTATTATTTTTTTAATTTTGTATTAAATTTTCTATTTTAAGTTTATTAATTTGTTTTTTTTGTATATATATATATATATATATATATATATATATATATGATGAGGTCTTATACACCAATTTGGTGTGGCTTGATCTTGACCTTAAAAATAGATTATTATTATTATCATATATTGTGTTTCTTAAACATTTCTAAAGTTTGTTTTTCCCATAAAAAAACATTTTACTGCTTTTTTTAATTTTTCTTATTTTTTATATAGATTTTAAATTTTTTGGTTTTTTTTTTCTCTTTAGTTTTTTTAAGTTTTTCTTTAATCCTTTTTTATATACAAATTTGTTTTTTAATTTTTATTTTCATTTTTTTAATTTCAATTCTTTTCTTTTTCTTAGGTTTTTTAGTTTTTAATTTATCAAAAAAGAATTGAATTATATTTTTTTGCTAAATATTGAAAAATAATGTTATTTAACTACAATTAATTTTTTGTGTATTGAAGTAAAGGTAAAATATGTGTTAAACATGATATTTTCCACTATATTTAAAAAAATATTGAACCATAAACTAATTAAAGAGACACGATTATATGAAAATTCTTAATTTCAAAAAATTAAATGGTAAAAAAAAATTAATATTGAAAGAAGTGTGGAAAAATGAGTAAAAGCACTGTTGAAGAAAAAATAATAGAAAAAAAATGAAAATAGATGGAAAAATAAGCATTTAAAAAAATAATGTGGAAAGATTATGGATTAGAAAATTCAAAATATCAAAATTCACCTAAAAAGGGAGGGGGTGCTACTAGTAGCACTATTTTTAAAAACAGGGTAAACAATGTGACCCCCCAAAAAATGAGAACTTTGTAGAATTCTCATTAAGTTGGTAACTATGTTTTTGTACTTCATCCTTGAATGTATTGGGCTATGTATCCTCTATATGCTTCATGGCTATTGAATTTGTTGGGATTCACATAACTTCTGTATCACTTCTATGTGAGGCATGCCACCCTTGAAACACGACTAATTGTTTGCAATGACATAGCCTTTGAATCCTTGGAATTATAGGCATCTGCCTCAACATCTTATGAGGAGGACTAGGTGACTTACCCTTGTTTTTTTATTTTTGGTACATTTCGTGACCACATTCTAGACATAACTATTTTTCCACATATTCATTTCTATATAGAATACAATCATTCGAATATGCGTGGTATGCTATATACTCAACACCCACCATTTTCAACATTTTATTCCTCTGTGCAACTATCAAGAAACAAATTATCTCTTGGCAATACCTTATCTTTGAGTAGCCTGCAATTAGTTGGAAATCTAATTGTACACCGTCATTAAGCATGCATAAAATCAACAATTGTAATCCTTCATTTTGTTGCAAGATTCCTTAAAAAAATAGGAGAATTACTGGTTAGTTAACTCAGAAGTGCTGAGAAACATGCATCTAACATACCGTACATTGCTTTCAAGTTTTATAGTAACATTGTTGTCCCTAGTTGGGTATAACTTGATACATGGCCAAAGAGAGGAGTGGTGGAAGTAGATTTTAGGATTTCGAAGAAGGTATCGATGATATCAATGTAATCCCCTAATTCATTTAGATGGAATGCATATAACAATATTCCCTCCATAGATTGAGTATCCCATAGAAAATCATACATACTAGCCTTTGTATCATTTCCTTCATCCCCATCATGTGAATAACTAGTATTATTGTAGAGGTTTTGAATTGGTGACTCAAAACGTAGTGGGAATTGAATATGTGGTTGATTCAAGTATGCTCAGTATGTTTCCTCTCCTAGTTGTGCTCGTTTAATAGCAAGATCGTGACTTGACATCATAGTGGGGTGAAATGTTAGATTGTATATAGGTCACTCATCATCAAAATCCTGATTGTAAAAATATTGAACATTACATTGATAATATTAGTAACACAATGCATTTAGTATGTTCAAACATTATACCAAACATTTATTAGTAGCATGATTTTTTTTTCCAATAATAAACACGCAACCAACCACTTTATAAAACAAATGACAAATTAAACAATACATTTATATTAGTTCCATTGAAAATACACAATACAATTACTCAATCATTGTTTTCTTATGCCCCAAGGGGTGTCTACATGAAATAAATCTAATCCAAAAAGTAATACCATTGACCCAGGTTGGTTGTTGGAATATGGCATGTGATAATTGGTAGGGTAAGTCATCTATCCATTTTCATCAAACATATGTTTGTGGTATCTTTCTCTTGATAATATCTTGCAGAATTTTGGGACTACCAGAATATCTTGTGCATCTGAACTCGATCTTGAATCGTGGTACTACAAAATTGAATGAATAACTATTCAAATGCAGTGCATACATAATATAAATTCAATGAGATAAATAAATTATAAATAACATATAGACTTACTGTAATCAATGAGGGAGAACATGAAGGAATTACAACGATATGGAATGAGATGGAATTTGAAGAATTGGCCATTTGATGTTATAATTCCCTTTTTCCTGCTTTTGAGCAAAAAAATGTCATCTTGGGAACTATAGAACAATCTAACTTCAAATATAATTTAAAATAAAGTTTATAAGTTAATGGTGCACTTAATTATATAAGGATACCATGTTGTATTTTTATATCCAAAACAAATTAGTGCTTTAAGTTATGAGAAGCACCGAAGACTGACCTTCGTTATTGCTTTCACAAAGCAAAACCTCGACAAAATTTAAATGTTGATGTTTGCATTTTAATTTTTCAAATTAATTTTTTTGTCAGTGCATTAGTACTTAAACATTGCATCAATTCTATATGAACTGTATAGTGCACCGATCAAAGCAAGTTACAAAAAAACACCAATTAAAGAAAGTTACAAAAAATAGTGTGCACCTTTACCATCAATGTGTTGAAATACACAATGAAAAATGAGTTGATGTGTTCTACGAACACATTGCACCGGTGTGATACCTATTGTATAGTGCATCGCAAAAGTAAGTTACAAAAAAAAACCGTGCATGTGTTTATCATCAATGTGTCGAAATATACAACGAAAAAAATAGCAGGAATTTCATTTTTTCTAAATATATGTGTTTATAAATGAAAACCCTATTCATTCTTTCATTATTTTTCCAAAATTTAGAGGGAGATTTGTTGAAGAGAGATTTACCAACAAAGACTTCAGAGTGGGTGGATTTTTTTTAAGATTCAAATTCAAAAGGGATCACCATAGGTCACATACAAATTTGCAAAGGAGAAATTTCAAGTATATGATTTCATTCTATTGATCATTTTAATATTCCCCCTATTTGATTCAAGCAATTTTTAGTGTATTCCCAAAAAATAAAAGGTTTTGATAGTTACGTTCGACATTATAAGACCTAATTTCCTTACTTTTTTTCTTGTTCCCTTTCTATATTTCCCTTGTTCCCATGTTTTACAATTAATAGAACAACAAGAAATCTTTATATTAATTATATCGGTCATGCTTTGTCATGACATCTTAAACATGAAAGAAACAAAGTATGGAATGCAACCAACATAGGAGATTTTGAGAGAAGGTATGAAGCATGAATTCAAAAGAATGTGTATTGTTTATGAAAGATTTGTTGCTAAGGTACATTTTTATTTATGTAATCATGTGTGTGTGTGTGTGTACACTATAACAATTTATTTCTATGTTTGTAGATGGATGATGAAGATGCGAAACATAAAAAACAAGATGATCAAGAAAAAATTAGGTTAATAACCAAAGTAAAATTTCACCTACAAATGATGAATAAATGAGTCATGCATGCAACTTGAGTGATGACAACAATTCAAGCACTACTACATATTGAAAAAATTGCGACAAAAGTACTCTTTTGTCGCAACATGCAAGAGAAAAAGTTCTTTTTTTCTAAATCTACCCCGTGTTCATCGCAAGCTCGACGCCTACAATTTGATTGAATTATAATGGTCAATGTTCATCGCATAAGTGACTTCGTTAGATTGTCCGTCGCATCAGCGACAAAAGTTGAACATAATAATTTAGTCATACTTTACCGTTGAAAATAACCTAACATAAATATCTGGAAAAATATATATATATATATATTTAGGTCACTATCATCGCAATTGTGATGATGGTGACCTAAAATTGGACTATAAATATTTGACGATTTAAATATGTTGCGACAATCTTGCTATAACAACGACGGTTTCGAAAGGGTATTTTTGTGCGGAAAAATGCTGCAGAAAGTTGTTAGAGGTGGGGAAAAAAGTAAAGCGGGTGAAAAGGGTGATGGTAGATGTTATTACCCTTGTAAAAAATGTTGCCTCAGACATCCCGTAAGAATTTTAATAGCAACAGCTACAAAACATTGTAGGAAATATGGTCACATTGATGGCGGATCGAATGAATATCGTCCCATGGTAATTAGCTATATATTCATTATCTTTT
>ML777557.1:1547078-1570554 GCA_009831015.1 Picea engelmannii | reverse complement strand
GTGGTGACCTGAGGACTTGTTCATGTTGCTTGAGTTAGATATGGAATAGAAATTGCATTATTTTCATCTTATGATTTTTTTTGTGGTTCTATATAAATAATTTAGGACCTAGATGTCATATTCCAGGGACCAATGGCCATGCACAAGGCTAAAAATTAACCACAAAACATGAAATATATATGAGGTAAATATCCTTAGAGTGGGATATGGGTTCCATTAGAAGGTTTTTTGCATGACAGGTGGGTCTCATACCATGGTTCAGGGGAGAAATCTAGGGAATTATTCCCTAGATTAATATTATTGATCTAATGTGCCACAATCAAGTCCTTAAACCACAACATAGACCCTTTAAAGTGGACATCTAGAATACAAGATGTGGACTATAGTCATGAACCTAAGACCCATCCATGATGATCAATAAGACCTCATAATGTCACCCATATTCAACTAATTGGATGCCAAAGACTCCCTAGAGAGGACTCTTGTCATGGTTTTTAGGTGTTGTCGATGGTGGTTCATGAGCTTGAGAAGGTTTAGTTAAGGCTTTAGGCCATTATTTCCAACTTGCCATGTTTATGCCTCTACACCCATTTTCAATGTACAAAACCTAATCATGATTCTTATATCCCTCTTAAAGGCCAATTAAGTTATGTTATGTTGGTTTGAGGACTTTTTCAAGACTCTTGATGACAACTTGTTCACCTATCCATGGTATTTTCTGGTGACCTGAGGACTTGTTCATGGTGATTGGTCTAGATATGTGCAGGTTAAGGGCTTGAGGCTTGTTTCCCTACCACAACCACGGTCAAGGCCACGAGACCCATATGTATATAGTATGCAAAACATATAAAATGTGATGGTCTAGGTGTTGTTCATGACACATGAGCTTGAGAAGGTTCAATTATGGCTTGATTCCTTTACTCCCCCCTTAACCATTTTTAGGTGTTAAGACCCATTTCTAGTTAACAAAACCTACTCATGGAACCTATATCCTACAACTTGGAGGCCTTCAAGGAAGCCTTACAAATGAGTGATGTGCTGGTTAAGGCCTCTCTACCCATCCTTACTGCAAAAAAACCTTCTAATGGTGTCCTTATCCAACTCTGATGCTAAGGACCCCCTAGAGAGGAATTGTGTTGTGGTTTCTAGGTATTGTTCATGATGAATGAACCTAAGAAGTGTCATTTAGGGCCCTTGACATTGGTTAGACATTAATACTAATTATTGGTTCATGTATGGGTTATTTTCCCATCTTTCCACCTAAGTTTCATAATTTTTATAGTGATAATTACTAAAATAAATTACCCCTTCATAAAAAAATCAAAGAGTAAATATCTATTCTTAATACAATTAAAAAAAACAAATACTAAAATACTTTAATTATAATAATTATTACTTATTTTTTTATATGTAATCTATTCAATATGCAAATGTAGAAATAACTTTCGATTTCACCCACACGCTTTGAGGCGGAGATAGGGTTTGGTAAGGTGCATTTCTTAATTATTAAGACGGGTTTTTTTAAGGGGAAAACATAATTTGATTTCACCCATACACACCATACGCTTTGAGGCCAAGACATGGTTTGGTAAGGTGAGACCGAGCAGATCGAGACCGAGTAGACCGAGATGACTGAGACCGAGTAGACCGAGACCAAGACTGAGCAAACAAGCCCATCCGAGACCAAGCACACTGAGCAGACAGAGCAAGGAGACTCTGCTACTATCTCCTGCTTACTCTAATAGAGGGTCTGGTCATCCATCTCCTGCTTACTCTAATTGACTAGGGTCGGTTCATCCAAGACTGATCATACTGAGAAAGGAGGCACAAGACTATTGTTGAGGTAAAGGAGTCGCGAGAGTGTCGAGGGCCTGAACCCATATGATTTGAGGAGACATGATTTGGTAATGCGGGCTTTCTTTAAGGCATGACTGTCGAGGGAAAAGAGGCAGGAGAGGTACATTTGAGGCCAAGGGAAAGGATGGAAATATTAGACCGAGAAAGGAGGCTCGAGTCTGTTGAGGGAAACGAGGTGCGAGACTATGGGAAAGAATGGTGAGTATAACCTTTGCACACTCAAATTTTGCATGTATTTGATAATTAATAAAAGGGATCCATGTTGAACCTAGGTTTTGGGAATATTTTTTCACCACTATTCCATTGTATCCAAGCCCTACTAAACCATTCCCCAAGTCACAATGGGTTATTTATTCATCACCCTAAGCCCAATAATTCCAAAGGTAAGTTAGGGAGCTTTGTCCACGTGGGATAGTTGGAAATCCCCTCCTCCCTAGAATCAAAGAGTGGATGATAGGGTTTTAAACACAATATATGATAGTGATAATACCATCACTCCACCAAGGTCTTCTCTTATTCCTCCTTTGAGCAAAAAATTAAACCAATCCAACCTCTAGATAAAAGATGGAAAACTAGAACATATCCTGGGAGCGAGGCCCATAAGGAATCTATCCATGAAGAGAGGGAGTCAGCTAAAATTCTTATGCCATAAAATTTTCCTACCAAAGCATGGCCCTCCATATCATAGATTTTATTAACCATAATATATTTTCCCACCACCAGAGAGACACCTCCCCCCCCATGATTTTACAACCCTCTGTCACTTCCGAGAAAAGTTTCTACCAGAGGTTGGGTCTCGTCCCCCTTGAAGCTCGTTTATATAAAGTTTACCAAAAGATCCATTTTCCACCTTACTCAAATATAGGTAATGAGAAAAAGGAATAATTGTATGAGATGAAGATCTTTGAGAAGGATCAAGAGTAAATCCACCTAGGGACAGATTGGGTTAGAAATTACTTCCCTTTGTGAATGATTAATGACTTGTACATCCTTCAGACAAACAGAAGTTGATGAACCCTTAGGAGATCCATATATTCTTGGAATATGAGACAACATTGTAGAAGAAGTAAAGGGAGCCTCCACCATGTCATGCAAACTGTCTCCATCATAGTCCAAAACCTTAGCCGAGGCACGTGGAGGGAGGGAAAAAAATACAATTCTGACACCATATCTTCAAAGTTATCTACTAATGGTATATACTCATTAATTTTGTGATTGCCTACAACCAAATGTTAAAAAAATACCACCTACCTCACTAGATCTGCAGAAACTCTATCCTCCTCTCATAAAACCCTAGTCCCATTGCAACTCATTAAACCCTTATTATTTAAGTAAATGTATATTTTCTCTTTTATTCCAAAAGATACAAGTGTAGGCAGATTAATTCAAAGAAACGAAGAATGTTTTAAGAACATAGTTTCATTCATGAGTAATATTATTAGTAACATTGAGATAAATATACAATCATGGAGAAGTAGACATTTGTATTGGTGCAATACTAAAAGCCAATGAATAGGACATTTACATGTATACCTGTGGAGATGAACCTTGAAGACTTGCATCCACTGGTGTTCTCTCTTTGGGAGGGCTATTTTCTTCCCTGAATGTGTGGCCTTGTGTTATAACCCTAAATTGCACCACACATGCTTACCTGGCATCAGGCCAACTCATATCCCTTCTTTGCCAAAAACTACTGAACAATTCTTCTAAAAACTCCATTTTTAAAAGTACACGCTAGTTGGCCCACTACAGCCCACGTGTATCTAAAAGTACATGCTAGCAGGCCCATTACAACCCACGTGTACCTTCAGAGTCACAAAAAAAGGAAAGTTTCCAACGGGACAAAAAACTATGGGCCAGTTAACTGAAACTCCCGACCATGCATGGTCGAGGGTTCGTCCAAAACCCTAGCTCCTTCTAGCCTATAAAAGAAGGGGTAGGGGTACCATTTGGAAGGGGAAAATTATAGCGAAGAAACTATGCCCATTTGTCGAATCCATTGTCCCAACCCTTTAGCCTTTCCTCAAGCCAAAGGAGAATTAACGCAAAGCAGTTGGAGGACAGAAGAGGAGGAGCCCAGGATCAGGATCAAGGAGCGGTGGCCGGTCTCGACTTTGATTGTAAGTTGATTCATTTTGAAAATAATAAAATAATACTTTTCCCGTCCCAATGCATGAGTTATCTATGATTTGTTTAATTTTTGCTTAATTTCTAACCCTCAAGTAGAAAAATAGCATGCATGCATAGTGGTTTGTCTTGATTACTGGATTATCTTTGGAAGGAGCAGCGCAAGCAAGTGGGCAAAGCGCAACGGAGGATCTACACCAAACATCAGTAAAAAGGTTAGTAGTTCCTGTCCATGCATGTATTGTGAAAGAGGGGTTTAAGTTTTGGGTGGTAGGTTAAAAGGTCATTTCTTTATGGTCAAAATCTGCATGCAAGTCTGACCCTTGTTTGCTAGTCCGTAGGGTATTTTTCCCAACAACACCTTGGTTTCTGCTCTCTTCCTCCTCTAGTTTTAGATGGTTTTTGTTGTATTCATGGCCTCCTTTTAAAAACTAGGGAAAATGATACAATGAGAGGATCAGAGCAAAAATGGGAGATCAAACAAATTTTATATGAAAAAAATTGATTATGCAAACTATTTTCCAAACTTAACTCTCATGTGAGCTAGGGGTTAAGTCTTTTCCATTTTATTGGTCATGCATCTCCCATTTTGAAAATAAATCATTACATGAAGTTAAATGAGGAAATACATGGTGCTCCCTAGGCATTCTCGGAATAGGAAGATTGAGTTCAAATATATAAATTTACTTTTCCATATCGGGAAAAGTACACTTCAGTTGAGTTGTGTTACGAACTTCAGAATTCAAAATTTTGTGTAGATGGTCATGCTCCAAGGAAGAGATGCCTCTTATATAATTCTCATGTTTTTGAATATCTTCTTCAAATTAATTCAAAACATGTGTAACTAGAAGGAAACCTTCTAGAGGACCAAAACAATGCAGTTTACATTGAGATGTGGAGTCTCCAATCAATTCTCATATTTCAATGCAAGCAAGCCACTCCTCCTCGACTTGTTTTCGGGATTCATGTGTGATTCTTCCTTGGTATTTAGTATCATATTCTAGTTCATACAACTCAGTTTTTCTCAACAAATTGATATTATGTTCTTCATTCCCCATGCTCTTCTGGATTTGCTTAATAAACCTCAATTGATCCTTAGCTTTTCCTTCCTTCTCCTTCCAAATTAAGTTTTATTTATATAATATGTAAAAATTCATACTCAATTACTATAGATTGAACACCTTGGAGATAAAATATTTCTTAATTTGGACATCAATTTTTTCCTCCTCTCGTACTTCTTCAATAAAATTGCTTACAAATCCTTGTGAAGTTTTCTAATACTTAATTTTCCAGTAATGCAATATGCCTTCCAAGGATTTGAATCTCTTCTACTTCCACCCCGGTTTTATCCATGATGGCATGAGATATATCCAACCAAGTTGATATGAAATCACTAAGTATAGATCATTTTGTATCAATCATTCGCTCATTACAGGTACACATGATAGAATTATCCAGGTCCACTTTCTTCCTTTTCTAGGATTATTTGACAATGGCATGCTTCCTTATGTTGTAGGTAATCATTTATAGGTGTACAACCTCTTTCAAAGGATCAAGGGTTGGTTGATCTACCAATGATATAATTTTTTTAAACACCCTTGAGTGATTACTTGCTCCATAGTAGTTTCTTTTCCTTTGTTTGTGCCTAGTTTAGGGATAAAAACATCCTCCATGATCAAATCTATGAAGCTATTGGGACAGGGTGTTGTTTGTTTTTGTGGTCATAGTTATGTAGATTTATCTATTTGTTTTTCTCCATGACTACATTATTGGTGTATACCAGTAGTAGTGTTTTCTTGATATTTTCCTTGGTCAACTGCTTCATGTTAAGACTTTTCCTCCTCTTTCTTTTTCTTCTCTTCCTTTTCTTACTTTGTCTATTATATTGCTTCTAGCTTCTCTTTTTATTTTATTTTATTTTCATTTTTCAATATTTGCTCTTCTTTTTGCTTCTTCTCTTATGCTTCAATTAAATGTTTTTCTTCCAAGTCCTTCATATCTTTCTCTTGAGACTCGGTTGCAATTCTTGTCATTTCTTCTAACAACTTTGCTTCTTCATCTTGTCTTATTATTATTTCCTTTTATGTATTTTTACTTAGTTATTCTTCCTACTTCTACCTTTTATTTTTTTCTACCCTTGCTCTTATCTCTACCTATTCTTTTAATCTAGCCTCTTCAACTCTTCTTTTCTCTTTTTGTTCTTCTTTCCTCACCCTTTTAGCCTCAACCAACTATTTCCTAATTACCTCCATTTGGTAATTTGATCCTTGCTCTTAGCTCTGCCTCTTATTTTAACATAGCTTCTTCAACTCTTCTTGTTCTTATTTTCTCACCCTTTCAGCTTCAGCCAACTATATTCTAATTACCTCCATTTGGTAATCTAATATAATACCATAGAAGGAGTAAAAGTCTGGATATTTCAACCTAAATCAAACCTCATCCCAATCTTTTTCATTTTCAAATGGGATCTCACTCACCCATTGCTCATGACTGTATGGCTAGGTTAGGGAAACCATATCACAATGTTTAGAGACAAGAAAAAATGGATGATGTCTCGTGAATTATCCTTGAGGAAACCTATACTCTATCACAACATTAGCTTCATGTCTTGCATGTTTAGGATTTTGCAGGCCCTAGTGTACTAACTAATTGTTGTATGGAATGAAAATTCTCTTCTTATCATCGTTAGATAAAGAAGTGTTAATCCATGCAATATAGTCTGGTATGTTATTTCACTCATAATAAGTCTATTAGGTATATATTTGGCCAACGGGTGTGGTGTTGTAGTTAAACCATAGATTCTAATGTATGTGTATTCTTATTACAAGTACCAATTTCCAATGCATCTAATTAACTTCATAGCCTCCTTAGTAAGACTTGGAAATTATTTACAGAAGATGAGCTTGTAGAGGGGTGCTAAAAAAAAGTCACAATGGGTTATTCATTCTCCCTACTTCACCATTCCCTTAACCAAGCCACTGCCTATAAGTCGTCGGCTCATTATTCAATAGGCACACGGTCAGAGATATCATTTTCCTCCCACTGCTTGGGATATTATAGTTTCATGTTCTATTTCACTCCCTGATGGGGGTTCATTTCACCTTTCCCTCATGGTACTACTTCGCTATCGGTCACCCAGGAGTATTTAGCCTTGCAAGGTGGTCCTTGCTGATTCACACGGGATTCCACGTGCCCCATGCTACTCAGGTTAGAGTGTAACCCAATGATGCTTTTGGCTATTGGACTCTCACCATCTAGGGTGCAGGACTCAACCACTTCACCTATCAAAACATAGCTTATATTGTGCTCTCCCACAACCCCATTTTCATGGTTTAGGTTGGTCCCATTTCACTCGTCGCTACTACAGGAATTGCTATTTCTTTATATTCCTCTAGCTACTAAGATGTTTCAGTTCGCCAGGTCGTCTCTTGCCTTCCCATGGATTAAGAAGCAGTTAAAAAGGTTAACTTATTCGGGAATCTCCGTATCTATGCTCATTTTCAACTCCCCGAAGCATTTCATCGCTTACCACGCCCTTCCTCGTCTCTGGGTGCCTAGGTATCCACCATAAGCCCTTCCTTGTTTGAACCTCGTAATTAAAGGCTATACCATCCTAAGGTGCTACTAAATGGAAAGATCTTATCAAATTCCATGAATGATAAATCATAAATTAAACTATTAGATCTGAATAATTGTGTGCTATCATATACCATTGTATTGGCTAGGATCACAGGCTAGAGATAAGAGGACTTGAACCGCTAACATCCACTACAGGGTAAACCATCATCTCTCAGGCCTCCCTGACTGATTCTACCATAGAGGCCAACGATAGAAAATAAATCCCCCCCGAACACAGCTCACAACATTCATTATAATGTGCTCTCCAAAGAGAAAATCTTCCAAAAAAGTGTTGAGTTGAAATCCCATTTTGGGGATTCTTGTAGTTCTGAGCTATCCAGCTACAAGAGAACCAGGACAGGAATGGAGAGCTCTCCCCTTTTCTGCCCGACTTTTTGGTCCTAAGAATGATTTTTCTTCTTCGACCCTTCCTGTCCAACCGAAGAAGACAACTGTTACACATTATTTTTGTCATCCCTATGACCATTAATGATGTAAATCTATCTTTTGCCTTCAGATGGATCAGTGGCCTGAGTTCCTGAAGAGAGAAGGGAGAAGAACTTTTCCTAAGAAAAGAATTTGCATTTTCCTTTGTAAAAACCCTATAAAAAAAGAATTTCACAGGCTGCATTATAGCTAGGGCGCGAGAATGTCTGATTCTTGTAGGCTGAATCATAGCTAGGTCACGAGGAGTTCGTAGTCTACTCTATAGGCAGGGTGCGAGAATGATTACACATGGGAAAAATGAGCATTTTCTCGAATCTTCTAGAAGGAGAAACTTCCATGGTGAGGTGGCATCTGAATGGTTTGGATATTACTCGCTTTCATGATTTAGTGGGATCATCCTAACCTCCTCACCTTATCCTCTTCAGCTTATAAAAGGAGAGGAGCTCTCATGGAGAAGGGCTAAGTTGTTTTTGGCTTGGGATTGTTAGCTTGGTTAGAGTGGCTTTAAGATTTTCTCTGTCAAGATAGATTGTGAGTAGCTATCATATCCATGGTCTCAGAATCCTTGGAGAAAGAAGTGTGTGGGGAACGAAGGACAGTTGGAAGGGACCTTACGACATCAAGGCCATGGTTGTAATCTCTCTTTCACATTTAATATGATACAGTAATTTGATTCTTTCCTATAAATCTTGTTTTGTTTTATTGTACGGTTCATTGATCACTTACATAGGTTTATATTGAGTTTATGCTATTACTATCACTTTGGTTGGTTGCGTTCTTTTTCATGGTTCATCATTGTATGAGCGTTGGAATGAAGCTAGGATGACGATAGCGAGAGGAAGCGGTGTTTAAACGGTATGTCACATATCCCTCTTTAGTTAGTAAATTCAATATTTAAAACTTAAGGAAAGCGTCATGTTATGGTGTGTTTTGTTCTAGATCTAGGTGGATCTAGGGAGATCAGTTAGTGTTTGCACCTACCGATTTATCTGATAACAAAATTGGTGACCATACTGGGGACGTTTTGCCTAAGAGAAGTGGCTCCTGTCTTCTTCCAAAAACATATTTTTAAGATGAGTTCGCAGGCTGCCTATGGTCTAGGGTGTGAGAATTCTTCATTCTCGTAGGCCACCCACACTTAGGGTGTGAACTTCTCGCAGTCTGCTCCATATATAAGGTGCGAACCTATTTTAAGCTTGGAAAGAAGAAGAGGTCATGAAGGTTCTAGAAGGGGATCTTCTAGAAAATGAGTTGGCATTCATATGGTTGTCATTCTATTGACTTCTCAGATTTGGTGGGATCATCCTCATCCATGTAACCATCTCTCCTTCTCCTATATATTGAAAGTTTTCTCATGGAAAAGGTGAAGCAAGATTGAATGAAGAATTGGTGAAAGAATTGTGTGAAGAACCCTGCTTGGATAGAAGCTTGAAGCCTCTATTTGGTCTATCAAGAGGAATTGGATCTTCTTCATGCAAGTGTAGAGCAAGTGTGTGTGTTGGAACCAAGGGTCACTGACAGGAAGCTTGCAACATCAAGGTGATCAGGTTGTATCTTCTACTTTCATTTAATATAATACAGTGGCATGTCCCTTTCCCATAAAATCACTCTTATTTTATAGCATAACTCCTTGAACATATGCATAAGTTGACATTAAATATACTTCACTATCTTCATTTTGGTTGGTTTGTGTTGTCTTGGACCTGATTCCACCAGAGCACTAGAGCGAAGTGGGAACAACAGATACCTAAGGAAGTGATATCAAGGTATGTCACTTATTCATTTTCTTTAGTAGATTCAATGACTACAACTTAGGGAAAGAGTCGTGTCCTGTCCTGTTTTGTTCTAGACCCGGGTGGATCTAGGTAGATCTTGTTAATGTTTATGCCATTATTATAGTTCTTTGCATTTCAATAGATAAGAGCATCATAAGAACAAGATCATTGAGAAATACACATTCACAAGAGACACAACATTTATCATGGGAAACCCTCTAGGGGAAGGAAACCTAGAAAAAACTTCCTTATCATAAATTGCCAATACAATGTTCAAGAGATGACTCAAACCAATACAGATAGTCCTCTCCAAAAGATGTGCCACTCTTCTTCTCCTCTCTCCAACTGGTAATTGCAGCTTGCCTCATAAGAAAATGAGCAAGTGAGATGTGTGATAAAGTGAGGCGCTAGCCTCCCTATATATACAAGACTGGCACGTGTGAAAGGGTTTCACTGGCAGGGCCGACCTCTCACTCTGGGTGGGTAAACCCACCTTTAATTTAATTCTGGGTCTCAATAATAACTGTTGGGGACGACTTCTTATTCTACCTATTACAATTGTTCTATGACCAATCCGAAAAAGGGGATTTGGTCCTAATACAATTACCGACATGATTAATCCACAATGGGGATTAATCCAATGAATAAAATAACAATAATAATAAGAATACTCTTCGCAATTACATTATTTCAACACTCCCCCTTAACAAGAAGGGTCTTCTTCAACAGCATCAGGTGAGAGAGGTCTGCATCATCAGTGGCATCAGGAGTACATTATCGTCAATATCATCTTGAAACATTTGGTAGCATATTTATGAGTCATCAGAAGTTTTCTTCATCAGCATCATCATCATTCTCGAAAGAATTCCATCATCATCTGCATCAAAATGTATCAGTAAAAATGATACCTCATCACAGCACTAGGCTGGAACATCACAATACTACACTGGCTCAATGTCACAGTGGTTAAGCTGGTAGCTCAGTGTCAGTCACATCTTGCTTTACATATAACAACGAGGTCAGAAGCAAGGAATCATCTTGCTTTACATATAACAACTAGGTCAGAAGCAAGGAACACATCATCATCTCACTTTACGTCTAACAGTTAGTTCAGAAGCGAGGAACACATCATCATCTCGCTTTACATCTAACAGCTAGGTCATAAGCGAGGAATCATCTTGCTTTATGTTTAACAACTAGGTCAGAAGCAAGGAACACATCATCATCTCGCTTTACGTCTAACAACTAGGTCAGAAGCGAGGAATCATCTTTCTTTACGTCTAACAACGAGGTCAGAAGTAAGGAACACATCAACATCCAATTTTATGTCTAACAATGAGGTCAAAAGAAAGTAATCATCTTGCTTTACTTCTAACAACTAGTTCTGAAGCAAGGAATCACACAGCGTCATGCTTTACATCTAACAGCGAGGTCAGAAGCAATGACTCATCTTGCTTTACGTCTAATAGTGAGGTCAGAAGCAATGACTCATCTTGCTTTACGTCTAACAACGAGGTCAGAAGAAAGGAACACACAACATCATGCTTTACATCTAATAGCGAGGTCAGAAGCAATGACTCATCTTGCTTTACGTCTAACAGTGAGGTCATAAGTGAGGAATATATATACTCCCCCTTTCAGGGAGGGTCCTTTTGGACTATACCAAGCTTATCTCAAAATTATTCAAACTTTACACAAGATAGAGGTTTGGTCAACATGTCAACAACTTGTTCATCCGTGCTAATGTACTAGAGCTTCAAGGCTCCTCTCTGTACCATGTCACAGATGAAATGATAGCGGATCTCTATGGGCTTCGACTTGTCGTGGAATACAGGATTCTCTGTCATCTTTATGCAGCTCTGGTTGTCACATAGAATCACGGTTTCTCTCATCTCCAAGTCAAATAGGCCAGTCAACAACTTTTAAAGCCATATAGCTTCACATCTAGCAGAACATGCGGCAATGTACTCTGCTTCCACTGTGCTCAGAGAAATACTGGATTGCTTCCTACTCTACCACGAGATCATGGTTGCTCCCAAACTGAAACAACATCCAGGAGTGCTTTTTCTGTCTGCAAATCTTCCTACCCAATCTACATCAGTATATCCACTCAATGTGAAGTCATTATCTCCATCATAGTTGAGACCATAATCCATTGTACATTTAAGGTACCTCATCACATGTTTTGCAACCACTAGGTGAACATGTCTAGTCTATACCAGAAACTAACTCAAGGTTTTCACTGCAAAACAGATGTCTGGTCTAGTGTTCGTCAGGTACATCAACGATCCAATAATCTATTTGTACAGTGTGGCATCTATCAAGTCTGACAAAGTATCGACCAACATCTTCAGCTTCGCTTCCATGGGTGTATTCATGGGCTTGCATTCTAGCATGTCAAATCTCTTTAAGATTTTGATCGTGTACTTCCCTTGGTTAAGGAAGATTCTTTATAGACTCTGCCATACCTCAAGGCCTAAGAAGTAATGCATTAGACCAAGGAATTTCATTTCAAATTCTGCGGCAAGTCTCCGTTTACATTCAGCGATGAGCTTTTCTTCTCCAGTTAAGAATAAGTCATCCACATACAGTAGTAAGATTACTGGTTCATTATTCATAATTTTGAAGTAGAGATTTGAGTCTGCTTTACTCTTGGTAAAGCCTAAGCTCATCAAGAAATTGTCTATACGTCCATACTAAGCTCTGGGAGCTTGCTTCAATGCATATAAGGCTTTCTTCAATCGATAGACTGAGACTTCCTGTCTTCAACCTCAAATCCTTGGAGTTTCTCTATATACACTTCCTCTTCGATAACACCATTTAGGAAAGATGTCTTCACGTCCATCTGGTGCAGCTTCCATTTCATCTTGGCAACAAGAGATATAATGGTTTTGATTGAAGTGTATCTGGCCACAGGAGCGAATGTCTCTTCATAGTCAATGCCTTCCTTCTGGGAAAATCCACAAGTGAAAAATATTTCTTTATATTTCTCAATACTTTCATCAACAACATGTTTTATTTTGAAGAGCCATTTTGATGATACCACATCCTTACTTTTTGGTCTGGGAACTATTTCCCATACATCATTCTTTATTATGGATTGGTATTCCTCTATCATGGCATCTGCCCATTCCTTCTTTTAAATGGCCTCTTCAAAGCATGTAGGTTCTTCATCAAGTAGATTGCACATCAAAGCCATGTAACTGGAGAATGGCTTTAGTCTTTTCACCTGTCTCGTGGTTCCTTCTAGAACACCATACTTCTCTCCATCTTGAATAATCTCTCTTGCCCATGCAGGATTTCTTTTATGGGAGAAGGTCATTTGAGGAGGTTCTTGAACTTTTGTTATATCATGATCTTTAGGAGTCTCCTCATCAGAGGAAGTTACGACTTCCCTTATAGGTTTTGCGGTTCTGGGAACTGCCCTCACGGATTTTGTAGTCCTAGGATTTACAGGTTCCTCTTCGTACATTTCTTCAAGCTAGCATCTTCTTGATTTCTTAAGTGTTGCTTCTTCATCAAAGGTCACGTCCCTATTGATCTCAATATAGTAGTGACCAGGTATGTAGATTATGAAGGCCTTAGATACCTCACAGTATCCCACAAATATTCCCTTCTTTCCGGAGGGTTCCAACTTGTTTCTTTTCTCTTTCGGTATATGAATAAACACTGGACAACCAAATATTTTGAGATGGATTACCTTTGGCTTCTTTCCGATGAACATTTCTTCTGGGGTCTTGAACCCAAGTTCACTATGGGATAATCTGTTCTGCACATAAACAACTGCCATTTTTGCTTCTTCCCATAAGCACATAGGAAGATCTTGATCGTGAATCATGGTATTTACAACTTCCATAATTGTTCTGTTCTTCCTTTCAGCTACACCGTTTTGTTGGGGATTATAGGGAGTAGTGAGTTCCCTCTTGATCCCAACATCTCTGTAGAATTTTATGAACTCCTTTGAGGTATATTCTCCTCCATTATCTAACCTGAGTATCTTAATCTTTCTTTCGGAAAGATTCTCTATCAAGGCTTTGAATTCCTTGAATTTACTGAATACTTCATCTTTAGATTTTAAGAAATATATCCAGATCTTACGAGAATAGTCATAAATAAATGATACATAGTATACATACCTGCTAATGGAGGATGATAGCATTGGGCCACACACGTCTGAATGAATGAGTTCCAATACTCCTTTTTCTTTGCTATCCCTTTTTGGAAAAGGGTTCTTGATATTCTTCCCTTGCGCACATCCATTGCATATGCCTTCCTAATCAACCTTGAGTTCTGGTAAACCTGTGACAGCTTTGTATATGTATGGTAGCGCCTTGTAGTTGATGTGGGCCAATCTTCTATGCCAAAGTTCACATGAGTTTTCGATGGCATGGGTCATGGTAGTTTCTGGGTGACCCTTCAGCTTATATAAGCCATTTTCTTCACTTTCGATGACGATTGATTCATTTAAGGTTTCTCCTTTAGCCCACATAAGAACTTCTCCATATATAAAGGAAACTCTATAGCCTTTCTTGTGTAAAGTTGATATGGAGAGTAAGTTCTTCTTTAAGCCTGGTACATAGAGTACATCCTTCATTGTTATTGAATTTTTTGAATCTAGCTTGTAGTTTGATTCTCCTATTCCCTTGATGGGATATTGATAATCATCTCCAAGAGTCACTTTCTGAGAAAACTTCTTTTCTGAAATACAAGAGAGTATTTTTCTTACCCGTCATGTGTTTTGATGCACCGCTATCAGTGAGCCATGTGTCCTCTCCAAGTGATACAGATCCTGAGAGAGATGAGATCAAGACATGGTCCTTAATTATCTTCATAGGTGGTTCTTCATCTTCGACTATGTGAGCATGTTGCCTTTTTTGCTTCCTCTTGTATTCTTATCTTCTGACTGGACAATTATTTGCCTTGTGTCCCATCTTATCACAATGATAGCATTGTATATATGAGAGATCCCATCCCTTGCATTGTCCTTTCTTCTGAAAATTTCTTGGATGAGATTCTTGGTTGTTGAATTTGTTTGATGGTTGAGGTTCTCTGTGAGATTCCCTTTTGAAGTAGGGTTTCTTTCTTCCTCCTTTTGTATGGGTAGCTAGGGCTTGATCATCATCCCTTGCTAGTAGTGCTTCACGGTTGGCTACCCTTGTCTCTTCTTGGATGCATTCTTCCCATAGGCCTTCAAACTGTAGTTTCTCCTTTCTGCCACATATCGATTGGATGAAAGCATCCCAAGGTCTTGTGAGACCATTTAGGGCCGTTATTACGAATTCTTCTTCATTGATGGTGTCTCCAATCACTTTTAACTATACTTTTATTTCTAAGATTCGGGAGAAATATTCTTGAATCATTTCTCCTTTCCGCATCTTGGTATTCTTCAATTGAGATCTTAGATTCATCTTTCGATTGATGTTCTTTCCTTCATATAGTTTTCTTAGAGATTCAAACATCTCCTTCGGAGTTTTATTTGATGATACATATGGGATCAGGTGGTCTTTGATTGAATCTGCAATGATTCTTTGAGCCCTGATTGAGTCCTTCCGATGCTTCGCTTTCTCTACAACATCTTTACGTTCCTCCACTTCTTATTTGATAAATTTTGCTAGGTCATTCTCTGCAAGGATCAAACCGATCCTATACTTCCAGGCACGGAAGTTGTCTATGCCTTCTAGTTTCTCAAAAAGCTTCATGCTTGCAAAAATCTTGTACTTGAGGCTACGAAAATGACCAAAAAATGAAAATGCTTAAAATCAATTTTTGACCTTACCGGGAGGTGCACCTGACTGAGGCGAGTAGCCTGGTGTACTTGGATCTGAGAAAATCCAACTTTTACCCTGTCAAATCATATCTGCAGATTTTTGGACTGGTGCTTCTGGTACTTCTAGTACTCTGGTACTTCTGGTACTTCTGGTACTAGTTTTTTGGTACTTCTGTGAAACTAGGGTTTCACTTTCTGGGAGATCCAGCTATTGAAAAGGTGCGCTCTAAGTGCCAAAATGATCCTTGGGGGAGGACATAGCTTTCTAGGTGGTTAGGGAGCTAAAAAGATTCACTTTTGCAAAACCCTAATTTTTGGGTACAGTAACAGTGACGTTTTTCCACTTGCGAAATATGCTTCCTTCAGGTTGGCTCTGATACCATGTTAATGTTTATGCCATTATTATAGTTCTTTTCATTTCAATAGATAAGAGAATCATAAGAACAAGATCACTGAGAAATACACATTCACAAGAGACACAACATTTATCCTGGGAAACCCTCTAGGGGAAGAAAACCCAACAAAAACTTCCTTATCATAAATTGCCGATACAATGTTCAAGAGATAACTCAAACCAATACAGATAGTCCTCTCCAAAAGATGCACCACTCTTCTTCTCCTCTCTCCAACTGGTAATTGCAGCTTGCCTCATAAGAAAATGAGCAAGTGAGTTGTGTGATAAAGTGAGGCGCTAGCCTCCCTATATATACAAGACTAACATGTGTGAAAGGGTTTCACTGGCAGGGCCGACCTCTCACTCTGTATGGGTAAACCCACCTTTAATTTAATTCTGGGTCTCAATAATAATTGCTAGGGCCGACTTCTTATTCTGCCTATTATAATTGTCCAATGACCAATCCGCAAAAGGGGATTTGGTCCTAATACAATTACCAACATGATTAATCGACAATGGGGATTAATCCAATGAATAAAATAACAATAATAATAAGAATACTCTTCGCAATTACATTATTTCCACAGATCTATTAGTGTCTGCACCTACCGATTTGTCCGATAACAAAATTGGCGACTCCACTTCCGATAACAAAATTGGCAATTCAAATGACGAATAGGGGGTGTCATGTTCAAGAGAGATGCTTACTACCATTAATATGAATATGAAAACACACCCCTTTATTGAGTTGACCATCTGAAGTTGTCCATTCTTACTATGTCAGCCTTCCGTGTGTCCGTTTCAACCTGTATTCGCACTCTGTTTCACCCTCAAAATCTGTTACTTATTTCATGTCATTGATGGGGGATACATCAAGGCCATCCTATGGCAAGTCTTGTTCCGTCAACTCCAACTCATTATCTAGAAACAAGACCTAGAAATTATTTAGTACCTTAGAGCCTGCATGCCTTAATGGAAAGTCTCTTCGCGTTCGAAAGGGGTTTGACATCATTGATCCCTGATCGAGAGATTCCACTGAGTGCTCAAATTCATCTTATTCATTCGCATTCATTCGAATTCTACTTCAGTACCTTGGTAGTCATTGACATCAATGGTGATTTCCCTCGCACTTGTTAATGGTTTTCATCAATGACCGGTAATCAAATGGTTTCTACCATGTTCGACTTCACCACATGTAATCGCATGGCTAGATTTGTACTTCCAGGTAATGGGATTGAAGACCCTGGGTCTCATCTTTTTTTATCTAGGCTGTTGTGGATTAATGATTTGTATCGGCACATAGATCCACTTTGTATGTCATGTGGCTATGTCATCTTAATTTAAGTCTTCTCACATAAATCCACAGTGTATTCCTAGTGGCTATGCAGCGTTTTGACGGCATGGATCCATGGTGTATGATTGGTGGCCATGGCCTACATTTATGATTTCATTCATTTGTCATCTGAGTATGGGAATGCCTACCTTAGAACTGGTATTATATTCTGCAGATGCTTGGTTGTTGCAGGCTTCCGATTAGGTGCATTGCTGGTTTCTGACACACACACAGAGTTTACAAAGTATTTCGGTTGTCACAGATTCCAGCATCTTACTTTGGGGGGCATTATGTTACACATGATTTTGGTCACTTTGGTGATGTCTCAATAGTGATGTATTCAAGCTCCCAACAAGGAATTTTTTCCTGAGAAAAGTGGCTCCTATCTTCTTCCGAAAACATATTTTTAAGATGAGTTTGTAGGCTGCCTATGGTCTAGGGTGCGAGAATCCTTCATTCTCGCAGGCCACCCACACTTAGGGTGAAAAATTCTCACAGTTTTCTCCATATATAGGGTGCGAACCTGTTTTTAAGCTTGGAAAGAAGAAGAGGTCACGATGGTTCTAGAAGGGGATCTTCTCTCACTAGAGAGTAAACTCGATACTGCCCATGTTTTTCTCATTGATACAGAATCTACCATGCCGGTGGGTATTCCTCCTTCTCCCATGGAACCTCTTCCAGGTTATGAGGCCATCCATTTTGATTGGGGTGTGCTAACTGGACCTCATCTTCCCTCTCACATTCCTTTCCAAATTACAGTACAGGTTTGTGGTCGAGACGTTTCTCAAACACTGATAGATGAAGGTGCGTCCATTAGTATTTTGTCCTCTATTGCTTGGCAAGCTTTGGGTTATCCTCCACTTGCACTGGTTATGCAGAATCTGTTATCTTTTACCAGAAGAACCAGTCAACCTTTAGGGACCCTTCCTCAGTTTCCTGTAACTTTGGGAGGGAAAACTATCTTTATTGACATCATGGTAGTACAAGACCCCTTGGATTTCACTTTACTCATTGGGTGAGATTATGTCTATGCCATAAAATCTATTGTGTCTACTATTTTTCATGTGATATATTTCCCTCACGATGGACAAGTTGTGACTATTGATCAAATTTCATTCATTAACCCCGCTCGGATTGCCTCCATGAATGGTTCTTATATTCATACGGTATTGCCCCCACCACAGGTCAATTATGTGACGTTGTCGCCCATGGATTCAACTTCTGATGACTTAGATCTAGTAGTTGACATGGTGATCTCTTTACTCTTGTCACGACCCTCAACATGGTGTCCTTCTAGAGTGTGTTTCTTCCTTCCAACGAAGACCTCTTGGAATCCATGACTGAGTTTTGTCCCTTGACATGGTCTCTTTCTGGAGCATTGTCCTCTTGGAATCCATGATCAAGAAGATTTCGAGGATAGTTTTTGCATCTCTGTGGAAACCTTGTTAAAAAATGAAACCACTTACGAGGATAGTTTTTTCGTCTGTGTGGAAACCTCATTAAAAAATGAAATAGAGGTTACGAGCATAGATCTTGTTTCTATGTCAAGATCGTTAAAAAATGAAATAGTTTTCCCCCTCTCTATTCGAGTCAAGTCCCTTGTCTAGTATTTGAAGCTTCATTTCATTCGCCTTTGTAGTTGGATGAAACGAAGCTTGGGGGGCATTTGGCTTTGGCCTCTGGACTTCATGCTAAAGTTAAACTGCTAGCTTCTTAGGCTGGGGGCTATGTACCAACCATCCCTGTGTTATGCATCGGGAAGTCGCAAGCATAGTTTTCTATGGTTCAAGCTTGTGTAAAAATGAAACCACTTACCTCAAGCATAATTTCCTCTGGTTCAAGCTTGCGTAAAAAATGAAACCAGGTCCAAGCATAGTTTTGTTTTGTTTTAAAGCTTGCGTAAAAATGAAAACAATCCTAAGATTAGTCTTTGTTCTTTCTCATGCTTGTAAATACATGAGAATAAGTTACCAAGCTTAGTCTTTGTTCTTTCTCGTGCTCATAAATACATGAGAATGCAACTGAGTATACTTTTATCACTTTTTTGGACTCATAAAGGTTATACGAAAAAGGAACCCACTGAAGTTCCCTTTAAGCTCTCTTCATACTCTCTAAACATGAAAAGATTGTCGAGTGACCTTGTTCTTTTCACGCTCATAAAAGTATTTGAATAAAATGTTTGATGGGTGATAGTTTATCACTTTTTCGATCTTGTCGAACTATTTTACAAAAAATGAACTAAGAGTGTTCTCTTTAAGTGTTTTTCAGACTCTATAAATATGAAAAAACCCCGAGTTTTATTTCTTTGGACTCGTTAAACAAACATCGAAAGGCCCATATGGGACCGAACCACTCCTTCTTAGGGTTCGTTAAACATACTCTAAGGGACTCGTTCGAAGGATGAGCTTAAATTGACAAGCATATGCTATCCTCCTCAAGCTTGCGTAAAAATAAAGAGGTACTCACCAGAAATGGTGGGGGAAAATTTGGGAAAGAAATGTATCTAAACCTGTACTTCATGGAAGAGTCGCTTTTAAACATGACACCCTTTCACTCGCCTTGTGTCTAGGTTGGAAAATCCGCTCATCTCTCTTGATCATACTCCTTATAAGATTACAAATTGGTCTATGATCCCTGTTGTTGAGTCAGTGTTTCCAAGACAGTTGTCGTGTCGTCAATATGTTCAAAAAATAAGTTCAACCCAGAATTCCTTCTATTGCGTTGGCCATTTCTGCAGTCCTTAAAGCCTTCTATTGCATCGGCCATCTCTGAGTCGGTCCTGAATTACTGGTTACTCTGATCTACATCAAATCTTGTTACCCATTTCATGTCATTGATGGGGGATACATTAAGGCCCTCCTGTGACGAGACTTTTTCTATCGACTTCAATTCATTATCCAGGAATTAGACTTAGAATCCAATTGGTACCTTGGAACTTGCATGCCTCAATAGTAGGTTTCCTCACTTTCGACAGTGGGTTTTCATTATTGACCCCTGATCGAGAGATTTCATCAAGTTTTCGACCTCAACTCATTGATTCACATTCGTTGGATTGTACTAGAGTACATAGGGAGTCATTGACATTAATGGTGATTTCTCTCGCACTTGTTAATGGTATTCACTAACGACTGGTAATCAAGTGGTTTCTACCATGTTCGACTTCTACACATATAATCACATGGTTAGATTCATACTATAGAGTGGTGGAGATGAAGACCCTGGATCTTTTCTAATAGATTCAGGTTGCGTTGGAGTATATTCAGTGTACTTTTTCATAGATCCACATTGTATGCCTTGTGTCTATGTTCAAATTTGATTCTTTAACACATAGATCCACAGTGTATTTTTGGTGGCTATGTTAAGACTTGATTCATAATGGCATGGATCCATAGTGTATGTTTGGTGGCCATGACCTTGTCTTACTTGACATGGATATTTGCATGTCGGCATTCATGCTTTGAGTCATTTGTATTATGAGCATGGGAATGCCTACCTCAATGATGATATATTATTGTACTGTATTTCCTTGTTTGTTGGCAGGTTTCCGATCAACTATTCCTTGTTCCTTACACACACTCGACAAAGTATTTCAGTTATCACTCTGTTCTAACTTCATACTTTGGGGGGCTCTCTGTTACACATTATTTTCATCATCCCTATGACCGTTAATGATTTAAACCTATATGTTGCCTTTAGAGGGATCAGTGGCCTGAGTTCCTGAAGAGAGAAGGTAGAAGAACTTTTCCTGAGAAAAGAAGTTGCATTTTCCTTTGTAAAAACCCTATAAAAAAGGAAGTTTGCAGGATGCATTATAGCTAGGGTGTGACAATGCCTGATTCTTGCAGGCTACATCATAGCTAGGTCACAAGGAGTTTTCAATCTTCTCTATAGGCAGGGTGCGATAATGCTTACACGTGGGAAAAATGAGCGTTTTCTTGAATCTTCTAGAAGGAGAAACTTCCATGGTGAGGTGGCATCCGAATGGTTTGGATCTTACTCTCTTTCATGATTTAGTGGGATCATCCTAAACTCCTCACCTTATCCTCTTCAGCTTATAAAAGGAGAGGAGCTCTCATGGAGAAGGGCTAAGTTGTTTTTGGCTTGGGATTGTTAGCTTGGTTAGAGTGGCTTTGAGATTTGCTTTGTCAAGATAGATTGTGAGTATCTATCATATCCATGGTCTCTAAACCCTTGGAGCAAGAAGCATGTGGGGAACGAAGGACAGATGGAAGGTACCTTATGACATCAAGGTCGTGGTTGTAATCTGTCTTTCACATTTAATATGATACAATAATATGATTCTTTCCTATAAAGCTTGTTGTGTTTTATTGTACGATTCCTTGATCATGTACATAGGTTTATATTGAGTTTATGTTATTACTATCACTTTGGTTGGTTGCGTTCTTTTGCATGGTTCATCATTGTATGAGCGTTGGAACAAAGATAGGATGATGATAGCGAGAGGAAGCGATGTTTAAATGGTATGTCACCTATCCCTCTTTAGTTAGTAAATTCAATATTTAAAACTTAAGGAAAGCGTCATGTTCTGGTGTGTTTTGTTCTAGATATAGGTGGATCTAGTGAGATCAGTTAGTGTCTGCACCTACCGATTTATCTGATAAAAACAGCTAATGCGTTCCACTCCTCGAATCAGGGTGGGTATATGGTCGATCTGTGACCCCTAAACACACCCTCTTTATGAGGAAAGTGTTTTCACCAACATCATTTTGCTCCCTTTGCAACTCAAACAAAATTTCCTTCTACAAATTTGAACACGTTGCAATCTTGAAATCAACCACTGGCTCCCAGAAAGGAACTACCCCCCAAACATCACACTCATCCAACAAAGTATCACACATCACCTCCTCAAAACAATTGTAAAGATCACAAATGGAAGAATCTAATACAATAGGGTTAACATATCTCCTAGGAGGTATACTCACCCTCATTGATGATATGGGAGCTCCTACATGATTTTGTGCATCCTATAATGTTTGGATAAGACATCTTGGATTTTTGTGTGCTAGAGTAGATGATGAGGAATATCCACCCCCAACCTCACATTGTACACACCTATATTTGATTCTTCTTTTACCTTTGAATCAATGTATAGAACAACAACCTCTTCACTCCTTTCAATCAGTGAGGGAGATATTTGTGAACTAGAGGACCTTACTTTCTCATCAAACTTCACATCTTGGATCACTAGAGTCTTCAATTGTTCTATAATATAGATTGTATAAGTTGTGGAAGTCTCATTGTAACCAACAACACAAGATGATATCATAGTGTTTCAAACCTCCTAGAAACATTGACCACTTGTCAAACTAAAGGAACATAACCTTGGATCGTTAATAACTTGCCAAAATATATCATACCTCAAGCCTGGCAACAAAACAAGTCAAAGTATTTGGACACGACGCCATGAACTGTTCAGGACGTCATGTAAAATTAATGACATCTACTACAAGACAATACAAGTGGATCATATCTATCAAAATCACAAATGTAGACAACTACACAAATTCTGCCTATCCTGAAATACCAAGCTTGTGGTATAATAAAAAACCCAAGTGGGGTTGTATTCAAGATATGATTATGGGTATCTCTCCCATGCATCTCAAAACATCTGGGAACTAAATCAACAACCTCAACAAGGTTACCTCCCTATTTTTGAGAGAAACCTAAAGCAAGAGTAACAACAAGGTCAAATCCATGAGAGAATCCAACAATCCTATCCCTATACTCTACAACACTCCCATCAACAACAAGCCTAGAATCAATCACTGATTCTAAAATATTTTTGAACTTTCCTCCATGAAATTCGCATCCTAGACCATTTCGGGGACTCTTGGCCAATAGCTCCTGAGGGCATAAAAACCTAACGGATCAGAAGCATTTTTTAGCTCCCTACCATGGAGAAAAATGAGAGTGGATGTTGTTGTATTCCTCATACAGGAAAAAATCTGATGCAATATGCTTCTAGCAAGTGTCAAGTGTCTAATGTGTTGGAATATTAGTTGTTGTCATTGATGTCAACCCTAGTCATGGGTTTTGGACCGCAAGATTGATAAAGGTATTTGGACATGAAGGAAAATGCACATGCATATACAACACCCATGAATGGATAGTATACATCATGTTGTTTCCGGTGGTAT
>ML777557.1:1448914-1532354 GCA_009831015.1 Picea engelmannii | reverse complement strand
GATTGGCTCCAAGACCAAATATGTAATATTAAATTTTCCATTATCCCAATCCATCAACAACTTAAAATCTCCAAGAACTTGCAAACACCTAATATTTTTTTCAAGTGCCACTTTCATCAACATCTAGAGGGTGTAGAATTCAATCATGTTATTTGCTCCTAGTCCTGCTCCATATTTTAAGGAGAAGAAGTGGTAATGATCTAAAAAGAGTATGACTCCATCCCCACACATTTTTGGAGAGCCTTGACAAGCTCCATCAAAGAAGTCCCAAGGCTTTGTGAAATCAATATGAGGCTCATGCAATACCCTTTGGGATTTAATATTAATATTAATATCAAAATTGATGCCCAAAATATTTTTTTTATTTTTTTTTTAAATAAATTTTGGTCGTCGCATATCCGACGACAACTTTTATTGATGCGACGGTTTTGCTATATAAACAATGAAAAGCTGTCGTCGCCTATGTGACGACAATTTCTATTAATGCAACGGTTTTGCTATATAAACAATAGAAAGTTGTCGTCGAATAGGCGATGACAACTTCTATTGATGCGTCGGTTTAGCTACATAAACAACAAAAAGTTTTGGTCGAATAGGCGACGACAACTTCTATTGATGCATCGGTTTAGCTACATAAACAACAAAAAGTTTTCGTCGAATAGGAGACAACATATTCTATTGATGCGACGGTTTAGCTATATAAACAACGAAAAGTTGTCATCGAATAGGTGATGACATCTTCTATTGATGCGATGGTTTATCTATATAAACAATGAAAATTTGTCGTCGCATATGCGACGACAAATTCTATTGATGCGTTTCTTTTGCTATAAAAGTTGTTGTCGCAATTTAGACGAAAAGTTGGTTTCACATTGTTTGCCTATATTGTCGCTTTTGTGACGTTTGATCAAGTTCGTCGAAAATGCCACGTCACATAAACCAACATTTCAGAGATTCCATATTCATCGCCATATCAATGACATAACATCGTAATAGCGTTGAAACAACCATCGCAAAATGGCCCAAATATGCTAGTGAAGTGATGAACGACAATCAATATAATTGAATTTTATTGCAAGTTGTATGTTTTGGAATATTGGTCTCTGAAAATTAGAGATTTTGTTTAATGTACTTGACATATTGTCCCAATCGCATGGGGACATGTTACCAATAAATGTAAAAATTACATATTGGTTGTAGTTTGTTTTTTTTAGACCTTTACGTTGTCCGAGCTTGTATGAAAATGGATCTCTTATTCATATATAATAAAATGGGATTCTTATTTTATTCCATTGTCAAATGTTGTAAAATGTTGCCTTGTTGAATACTTAATATGTGAATGATTTACAATGTAACAAATAAGAGAGGTGTAATTCATTGGATAACCCATTGACTCAATCTTTACATCAAATTGCAATAACAAAAATATAAAACAATATTATTATAAAAAATATTTGATTTTGAGATGATTCATTGAAATTTTGTAAAAAAAAATTAATAAAATATATACATATGAGTGCACTGTATTCTTATGAACTCACTAGATGGTGCATGTCATAATATAGAAAGTAATGTGTTTTGAGGAGTCATATGCATTCATTCCCATTAATTATATTAAAGCATTGGTGCCAAATGTTAAAAAAAAAATCATTTTGTAAATGACATAATGTACAATTATATTTATTGTTTCAAAAATTTATGGTGCCCATTCTTACAATACACAACAGTTGTAATGTCCCTTTCCAAATAGGAGCTCCAAAGAGGAGGATTAATGGTCTAAACCACCCCATTAAACTACAGCAAGGCCAGAAAGGGGTAAACAGGGTTACCAGAGGTCACTCCAGTCGAGGGTGTTATATTTGGAAAGCGACATTGAGCTAAAAGTAGCTAAAAGCGCTTTTAAGACAACTTGAGATAAAAATAGAACATATGAGCTAAAATTAGAGTCAATAGCGAATTAGGATTTCAGGGAGATATAAAAGAAGGTACAATGACTTAATTCATCATTATGCAGATTTTGACTTGTCATTGAGGATAGAGGCACATCTCAAGAGAGATAGTTCAGTAGATTCGAGGAGGAAGACACCAATTGGATTATTTCAGTGTTGAGAGACACACCCTAGTCACCAGGGAGATCACATGGGTCTTCCATCATTCTTCAGCGGCAGTTACATAGGTTACAACAGCAAGGGCGCACTTATTCAGGGTGAGGGCACAACTTCTGAGGAGGTTTAGTGGATTGACTTGTCCCATTCAGGGAGAGTTGAGAGATTCCCCTCCGACCTAGTTGAGAGGAAGGAAAGGTGCATATGTTTTCTAGTTCTGCATCAGATTCCAAAGGAGGAATTGTCTGGGGAAATGTTTTTAGACATTGGGAGTGTGACACTTTCGGAGGATACATCTGGGGTTCCTGAGCAATCATTAGATCAGATCCAGGGAAACCCTTCTGATCCATTTCACAGTAGGCCAAGGCGATTAGTTTGAGACAGATCTCATCCAATTCTAACAGTGGAATCACTAGGGCACAATTTTACAGTAGCATAGGGGCACATTCCCCCAAGGGGATCCATCTGGGGTCCAGACACACCAACAAAGGGGCCGACCAGTCACCGGGACTGAGAGGGACAATAGGGTGCATTATTTGGGACAGTTTCCAGGCCTATCCATGCAAGCTAGCCACCAGGGGAAACTTTTCGGACTTGCAACACTTACCGTGTGAGTTGCCATAGCTCAAGATCATCCATTGATCCTGCAATAGTCATCTATTATCAGGTATTATCATTTAGTTTGTTTATTGTATTATGGCTAAGATCCTTTGTCATTTGATCTAGTTGAGTGGTTCATTTTTATTCAGCCGCATGTGGTATTGTACTCACATAGATATCATAATATAATATTTGTAGTCTTTTGTCTCATTTATTATCTATATAGTCATTTATATGTTGTAACAATGAATTATCTACACTAGATACATCATATTAGGAGTGTTTCCCAGACTAGCCAAGTCAGGAACATTACAATCATATCAGAGCTTTAGTCCTTCTAGCATGTGACTAAAGATGATGAGTATAGCAGAGGACCCAGAGGGCCGTGAGCATGTAGGTGACGAATATGTCACTTACAACAAATGCAAGAAGGGAAGAACTAGACCTGATTTTTCCCCTTTTCCTCCTAGCTCATAGAAGAGGAAGAGGCACACAAGGAATAATGTAGGAGCATCTCTCCACGTCAACCAGCCAGCTGCATCAGCAAATTCAAATTGCATGCTAAAAGAGAGGCGCAGCCTCATCTAATTTTGAATTCAATGTAATTTAAATGCTTAGGTTGTTGATCCAGGAAGCCGTGCTTTTATGCAGGCGATAGGTAGATCAACTTTAATGCTAGATTGACTGAGATCTAGATCCAGATGCTGGACTAGACAACCATTTATTGTAATTGAATAGAGTAGGTAGACCTGGAGGGAAGCGTCGAAGAGCCCCTCAGGTAAAAGAGATTTTCATATCTCATTTTGAGGGGTTGTAATGGTGGTAATATGGGAGGAGCTAGAGAGAGCTTGAGAACATATTGTAATTATAGGCATTTGCCATTTTTAATATAATCAGAAGTACTTTTTCCTGCATGAATTTTGTATTATGTGGATGTCTGTGAGTGTTCTTCATATGTTGTGAATATATACTGCAGTCGTGCATTTGCAGGGTTTGGTTGATTCCAGGTGAAGGTCTTTGAGGCTTCATACCGGGAGGGTATGATAGAACGTTGCGGGTTCTGAGAGCCATGCACAGGGGATGCACTTCTGAACTCTACGGAGTCAAACAAAGACATGCTATGGCACAGGAGCTGAAATCAACAACTCAAAGGAAGAAGACCTATGAGGTTGTTGAACACCTCATGAGGCAGCGCTGTGTAGCTGAGACACAGTTGCAGACAGAATTTTGTTGTGAATTCTATAGAACTCTGCCAGGCAGGCATTGAGTAAGTGTGCAGACAGGCATAGGAGAAAATAACTCTTTGATTTCTGGAGCTAGAGGAAGTATCCGCGGAAGGATCTTCATTTGGGTTGCTGAACACCCAGAAAGGCTCAGCAAGAGGTTGCTGGAGTGAAGGATAGCCAGGAGGGCATCCAGGTAATTCTCCATTTGTGGGAGAGATAGTACCAGTGTGTGTATGAGGAAACTCTGCAAGGAGTGCAGAAGTTGAAGAATCCTTCATGGATTCGGATGGGAGGAGAGCTCAGGAGGAACAATGTTCTTACACGAGTTGACGAGGCTCAAAGTAAAAGGAGCTCACAGAGGAAGAAGACAAAGGTCGAGGCCTTTGAAGGATTTGAAATTTCTCCCAAGTCCCATGAAGAAAGTGCAGGAGCTCAGGAGGGAACAACATAAGCGTTTCCTGCAGTTTAGCCTCTGGAGGAGCACGCAAGGAGAACAGATCTGAGCCGTTAGATCTAGATCGGAGACCCGATAGCCTTCAGATTTGCAGAAGTTGTGAAGCGTGATATTGGATCTCAACCGTCCGTCTGAGGGAGGACGTGTGGCAGCAATTTAGCGCCATCGGAGAAAGTCCCGACAGGGGCTCGGCCATCGGGAATCGAGATATCGGGGATCCGGAGGACGTGAAGGTGATGGCATTTGGAATCGCAAATCGTGATCTCTCGATGGCCAAGGGATAACATGGGGCCACAGAGGAATCCAATGGAGGACAGGTGGCACACGTATCGGCATTCGGGAAAAGGAAAGTCCCAAATCCATTGACATCAGGATTCACAATTCCGTGAAGTCTGAAATCCTGATAGGGAGAACCCTGATAGCAAGGGAAAAGGTCAACGTTGACTCACGTCAAATTTCAGGGAATCATGAGGTACAAACCACACGACCATAGGATTCGCGATATCGCGAAGTCTGATTTCCCAATCGTTAAGGGAGATTTTTCGAAGAGTTGCTGTGGGTAAGGGAAATTCCCGATAGGGAATTAGAAGAACCTTTGAGTTCTTCGGGCCGTGAGTAGAAGAAAATCATGTGTGATTGGGTGTGCCCATGGGTGCGTTGACGTCATTGAAGCAAAGAGAAGTGCACAACATGAGGCTGAGAGGATGTTAGGAGATAGATATGAGAGACCAGAGGGAAGTGGTAAGGCCCCTAGGGAACAAAAGGCATCCTTCATGCAGGTAATCAACAATATGGTATTTAGTCAGTAGGCCATGACTCAGTCTTTGGCGCAAATGGCTAATAGAATCACTATAGTGGGTACCCCATGCACACAAGCCCCACATGTAGCACATGGGAACTCAGGGGAAAGAAACATAACCTAGTCACCTAGTCACACATACACCTCTTTGAGTAGGATTCCTAGGCCATTATTCCCCAGTTCCAGAGGGCACTACTAGTAGAAACTCAACAGTCGATAAAACAGAGACCACCCACTCAGGTGGAGGAAATTGCAGAGTACAAGAGGGAGTATGCAACATTGGGCCGTGACTTCCATCAGGACATGCCCTTGGTCAAGTATTGTGGAATCATACTCAGGAACCGCCCCAGAGAGCTATAGAGAGGAGGAAAAAAACAGTAGCAGGGTCATAACATTGATTTCATCCAGAAAGTTGGTAAGCTCATCATACCTTCTTTTGACGGATCATCCAAATGCACTGCTAGATCTTGGGTACAAAATCTAGACACATACTACAAGCTCAACTAGATGACCGAGACAAAGGCCATCAATTTCACTACTCTACATTTGGAGGGTGAGGCACATGATTAGTTTCATCATGGATTAGTGACATTGGGTCACATTCACATCACCTTCTACAGGGATTTCACAAAGAGACTCATGGAAATTTTTAACAGGAGGAATCCCAAGATCCATTTCAAGGATATAGTTGAGTCAAAATGGCATAGCAGAGGCATTCATCGCAGAGTTTTAGTGGGTTGCAGTGGCAGTGACAGATATATCAGATCCCAAGTTGATCATGTTATTCACAGAGGGGCTCAAAGAACCCTTGATAGGATGGGTGAAGACATACATGCCTCACACCTTGCCGGATGCCATCTTATGCACTTGAGATTTGGTATACTCAGTGTCAAAGACTAAACCCTTTTCCAAACTCTTTGTACCACAGAGGGACAGAGACAGGAAGCCATTCCAGAGAGAATGGAATGGAAAGGAGAAGTTAGATGATGAGACAAGGCGATAGATTATGAGGAAGAAGCTCTGACTCACCTACCAGGACCCTTGGCTCCAAGGCCACATGTGCATGGGCAAGGGAGAGATTCATTATATTGAGGTGGAAAAAGACATTGTGGATAGTGAGGAGGAGGAGCATGAAAATGGATCCACCATATCAGAGTATGAGTTAGCATGGGTAGAGGAGAAGCCTCCCTGTAGGCCATCAATACCGACAACAACCCACCCATCGATAGTTCCACAGCCCCCGGAGTAGGATAACAGATAGAAACTGGAAAAGGGAGGAGTCATAGCGACCCCTTATGGTGTTCCCAAGTATGATACCCTCTGGATTAGAGGGATTATTCAGGGACAATGATAAATATCCTTGATAGATGGTGGGGCCATGCACAACTTCATTGATGCTTCATTGGTGTTGAGACAGGCACTTCAGACAAAGGATTTTGAGGGGTTTGATGTTGTAGTTGCAAATGGCCATACAGTGGAGTGTCTAGAAAGATTTATGGACTTGGAGATAAATTTAGGTAACTACATCATAAGAGACACATTTTGTGTGGTTGACCTATCTAACATAGATGTAGTATTGGGAGTCAAGTGGTTGATCACATTGGGAAAAATCACCACCAACTACCAAACCTTATAGATGGGGTTCAGAGACAGTGATGGGAAGAAGGTTGTTCTGAGGGGCATGTCGAAAGGAGCACCCAAGACAGTTTCGTCCAAGAGGATGGAGAGGATATTCAAGTATGGGGAGATAACATATGCCACAAAGTGCTTGATCACTACACTGAAGGATTCAGAGGGTTGACCGCAGTATCAGATAGAGATTAGTAACTTGTTGGGGTGACATTAGCAGTTTTTTAGTTTGATTACACTAGAGAAACCACCCGATAGAGGGTTTAATCACACCATTGAGTTGGAGGAGGGATCCAAACCTATGATCACACCACCCTATCATCATCCTAGGAGTTTCAAGGATGATATAGAGAAAGACATTAAGGAATTTCTAGTGATGGGACACATCAGACCTAGCAGTAGTCCATTTGCTTCTTTAGTTGTCTCAGTTCTAAAGAAGGATGGTACCATGAGGATGTTCATTGATTATCAGGCCTTGACCAAGAAAACCATCAAGAACTGGTATCCTATCCCTCGCATTGACGATTTGATGGATGAAATGCATGGGAACATTTTCTTCTTCAAGATTGATCTATGCTCTAGATATCATCAAATCAACATACAAGAGTAGGACATAGAGAAGACAACATTTTGGTGCCATTTTTGTCATTCCGAGTTTCTGGTTATGCCATTTGGGCTAACCAATGCACTGGCAAAATTTCAGTTTTTCATGAACCACATATTCTGGGATCATTTGAGGAAATCAATCTTGGTTTTCTTCGATGACATCTTGGTCTACAACAAGAATTGGCAGATGCATATGAGGCACTTGGATGAGGTATTGAGCATCATGGAGGCACAGTCACTATACGCCAAAGAGTCCAAATGTGATTTTAGTATGACAGAGCTAGTTTACTTGGGCCACATCATAAATTCATAGGGGGTACAAGTACACCAAGAGAATATCAGGGTCATTCTGGATTGGCCAACACCCGAGAATGTGACAGAGTTGAGGAGATTCTTTGGGCTATGCATCTATTACAGATGATTTGTAAGGGGTTTTTCTCAGCTTGGATCACCACTTATATATCTCACCCGAGATGGGGCCTTCATCTGTACCAATGAGTCACAAAAATACTTTGATCACATGAAGGAATTCATGGGCACCTATCCAGTGTTAGCATTACCAGACTTCACTTTGCCATTTATATTAGATTGTGATGAATATGAAGAGGGTATCGGGGCAGTTTTGAAGTAGGGATGACACCCCATTGTATTTGAGAGTAGGAAGCTCAGTCAGCTCGAGAGTTTGTACTCCATTTATGACAAGTAAATGTTGGCATTCATGCATGCCTTGACCAAATTCAGACAATATTTGGTGGGCAGCAAATTCATGGTCAAAACAGATCACAATAGCTTGAAGTATTTCCTTGAGAATAAGGATCTCAGTGAGTGCCAATAGAAATGGGTGACAAAGGTGCAGGCATTCGAATTCGACATAGAGTATGTCAAGGGGAAGAAGAACAATGTGGTTGATGCACTATCGATGAGACCTATGACATGCTCTTTGATGGATATTTCATCAGATTGGAAATCCCACTTGTTAGTGGAATATTCCAAGAACGGGTTTGCTTGTGAGGTTATAGATGGATAGATTCAGGATGGCAGGTACAGGTTCATTGACGATTTCATATTCTACAAATATGGAGTCTACCTAGAACCATATTCAGGACTCAAGAAGAAGATCCTAGAAGTAGTTCATTATTCCCCACTAGTAGGCCATCATGGGTTTTTCAAAACCTACATAAAGATCAGAGAGAGGTCATAATGGAAGAACCTCAAACAGGATGTTATGAAGTACATCAGTGAGTGTGTGAATTGTTAGAAAAACAAGTCAACGCATACGCTTCCAATAGGGCTACTTCAACCACTCCCCATTCCAGAGTAGAAATGGGAGAGCATATTGATGGATTTCATCATAGGCCCGCCCAAGGTCTAGGGTAAGGATTGCATCTATGTAGTGGTCAAAAAATTGACCAATTTTTCTCACTTCTATTCCATATCGATAGAGTACAATGCATTTCAGGTAGCTGAGTTATTCTTTAGAGAGGTCTTTAGACATCACAGGTTTCCGAGGAACATCATCGGTGACAGGGACAGTGAATTTATTGGGACATTCTGGAGGGAGTTGTTTAGATTGGTGGGGACAGAGTTGACACCCAACACCATCTATCACCCTCATACATATGGGTATACTGAGATCTTTGACAAGTGGGTTGAAGTGTATTTGAGGAACTATGTAGGTGGGATGCAAATAACATGGTTCAGATGGCCACATTTAGGAGAGAGTTACTACAACACCACTTTCCACATGTCCATTGGTATGACACCCTTTTTAGCATTGTATGGGTATGATTCTCCCACTTTAGTAGACTTGGTTTTCGGGGAGAGAAGAGCTCCCAAGGCCAAGGATTGGATCACAGAGAGTTGGGCGATTCTCAAAGTGCTAAAAGATAACCTACAGACAAAACATAACTGACAGAATATGAGTGCGGACAGGCACAGGATAGAGTGTAGGTTTGAGGTTGGGGATTTGGTTTTCTTGAGACTCCAACCTTGCAGACATTCATCTCCAAAGAAGAGTGGGGCCGACAAGCTCAATCCTATATTTTATTGCCCCTACAGGATCATGCGTCGAGTAAGATATGTTTCTTATGAGTTGGAGCTTCCATAGGGGAGCAAGATTCATAACTTGTTCCATGTATCTTGCCTCAAGAAGGCAGTGGGACAATTCATCAACACATCAAAGGAGTTTCCCCCATTGGATGAGGAGGGATAGTTGGATTTGGTTATGGAGGAGGTACTAGAGTTTTGGGAGTGGAAAATGAGGAGCAGGGTCATCAGAGAGTGTTTGATCAGATGGAGAGGGATTCCAGTAGAGGATGCTACTTGGGAGAGTGAGTAGGTTTTGCAACACCCTGGCTTGGTATTGCTTGAGGACATGTAATTTTGGGAATGGAGGACTATAATGTCCCTTTCCAAATAGGAGCTCCAGAGAGAAGCCTTAATGGTCTAAACCACCCTGTTAGACTACAGACAGGGCTAGAAAGGGGTAAACAAGGTTACTAGAGGTCATTCAAGCCGAGGGTGTTATATTTGGAAAGTGAAATTGAGCTAAAAGTGGCTAAAAGCGCTTGTAAGCCAACTTGAGCTAAAAATAGAACAGATGAGATAAAATTAGATTCAACAACGAATTAGGGTTTCAGGGAGCTACAAGAGAAGGTACAATGACCTAATTCATCATTATGCATATTTTGACTTATCATTTAGGAGAGAGGTGCATCTCAGGAGAGATAGTTTAGTGGATTCCAAGAGGACGACACCAGTTGGTTGATTTCGGTGTTGAGAGACACACCCTAGTCATCGAGGAGATCACACAGGTATTCCATCATTATTCAGCAGTAGTTACACAGGTTCCAGCAACAAGGGTGCACTTATTTAGGGTGAGGGTGCAACTTCTGAGGAGGTTTAGTGGATCGACTTGTCCCATTCAAGGAGAGTTCATAGATTCCCCTCCGAACTAGTTGAAAGGAAGGCAAGGCACATATTTTTCCTAGTTCCTCATCCGATTCTGATGGAGGAATCTTCTGAGGTGCATTTTCCAAACATTGGGAGTGCAACAATTTGGGAGGATACATCTGTGCTTCTCGAGCGATCATTAGATCAGATCCAAGGAAACCCTTCCGACCCATTTCACAGTAGGACAGGGCAATCAGTTTGAGACATGTCTCAATCAATTTTGATGGTGGAATCACTAGGGTGTAGTTTTCCAGTAGAAGAGGAGCACATTCCCTCAAGGGGATCCATTCGGGGTCCAGACACACCAGTAGAGGGGCCGATCAGTCACCAGGATTGAGAGGGACAACAGGGCGCATTGTTTGGGATAGTTTACAGGACTATCCGAGCGATCTAGCCACTAGGGAAAACTTTCTAGACTTGCAGCAGTTATCGTGCGAGTTGTCATAGCTCCAGATCATTTATTGATCTCGCAGTGGTCATATATTATTAGGTATTATCATTTAGTTTACTTATTGTATTCCGACTAATATCATTTTTTCATTTGATCTAGCTGAGTGATTCATTTTTATTCAGCCGCATTCGACATTGTACTCATGGAGATATCATAATATAAGATTTGCAGTGTTTTTGTCTCATTTATTTTCTATATATTCATTTATATGTTGTAACAATGAATTATCTACAGTAGATACATCATATTAGCAGTGTTGCCCAGACTAGCCAAGTCAGGAACATTACACCAGTTCTCTAAATATAATATACACACTAGTGCTATAAGTATAATATATGCACTGTGATGCAGGAGCATCATCATAAAAGTGCAAGTGGAGGACAACTCATCACCCTAGCATGCATTTTGAAGTTTTTTTTAATTTTAAAGATGACATGTCACGAAATATCTTGAAAAGATTGTAATTAAAGAAGATCTTAAATGTTAAGAGGTCGAACCATCGCGTGAGATCGATGGAGATTGTATTTTCTTTAATTTAGTTAATGGAAGTACGGATATGAATCATTCACTCTTATCTGTCTATACTGATCATTTATTGTAATAAGGCTTAGTAGCTGAAAGCTTTTACCTTGATAAGATAGCATTAAGGTAGTCAGAGGGAAAATCTCTATGAGCCCTCCTTGTATAAATATGTGTATTGTCACCCAAATGAGGCTACTAGAAATCATTTGAAGTTGTTATTGTCAAGGTTGTTAAAGCTTATCGAATTTGTATGAATCCATGTACATATCATTTGAATGAAGATAATAGAGAAGCGTTGCTCCAAAGATGTTTAGTGTTGTTGTTACTGTGTCTATCTGAATGAATGGTAGGATTTATGTTTAATTGAAATTCTTTGTTATTACTTGTTCTTATGTTATGAATGCATTACATGGTTGAATGTATGAATCTATGAGTATTAGATAAGTTTCAATTGTTTTTCTTCTACGAGATAGTGAAAGGAGTGCATAGTGTCCACAAGGAGTGCATTGACATAGTTTAGTTTGACTCAGAAGATCATGAGAGATAACACAAAGATTTACTTGCAAGGAGTGCATAATGTCTGCAAGTTGTGCGTTGACAGAGTCTAGCTCAACTCATAAGATTAGGAGAGATAACTTGAAGCTTTATTTTCAAGGAGTGCATAGTGCATGCAAGGAGTGCATAGTGCACACAAGGTGTGCATAGGTAGAAACACACTCAACGGTATATTGTTTAGGAGGAACAATTGAGTTGTGTAAGAACTATTGCAAGGAGTGCACAGTCGCCCACAAAAGGGGTTAAGTGAAAGAGACATGTTTTAAGGTGTGCATAGGGTTGACATTCGACTAAGTGTCGAAGAAGTCATCTTGAGAGTTGCAAGGAGTAAGTGTCAAAGAAACATTCTAAGAAGTTAAAATATTTTAGGAGGAACAAGCTCAGAAGAGATAGTGGAAGAGAATTATTCACTAGGGAGGAGCCCACTGAAAATTTCATAATCAACGAACAATATCCATTCGAAGGAATTTGGGTATTTCCAGACCGTGAGATCTGGGAGAGTTGCACAGAGGATAGTCTTCGAAGTCCTTTGGAACTTCGTGTATTTGGAGGTTTGGAATTGTTTAAGGAGCATGATGGTTGAAGTTCCAAAGAAGCAAAGTGAAACCCTAGTTGTCAATATCGAGGAGGATACATAGTAGTACATCAGAGAGTCCGGAAGAGAAAGATCCAGAATATTTGTGTGGAGCAAAGAGAAATTTTTGCGAAGCCTGAAGTAGCAAAGTAAATCATGGCCGTTGATATGAGAATCTGAAAGTGTGCGCTAGATCGTGGAATCCGAAAGTGTGTGCTCTGGGGAAAAAGTAAGGAGGAAGTAGAGTCGTTGACCTGAAGTCATTTGAATATCTAGAGGTAAGAAGCTAATCTCAGTCATCTATTGTTTGAATACATTGTGTTAGTTCTATCATGTCAGAGATAGGACACTTCGGGTATTTTGGAGAGTAAAATTCTAAAGTTCACAAGTCCCGAAGGTCGGAGTCAACATGAGTCATTGATGAATGGAGGGACATGTGGAGAGTGGATATTTACTTCGGATAATTTATACTCTGGGAGAAACAAGAGAAGAGGAGCGTTGACTAGAAGTCGTCTGAAGTGGGAACAAGGGACGAATCTTGACCGTTGATAGAGGTGAGCATGTGGCGCTCGATCCATAGCTCTGAGTATGAATCACTCCAAGAAAAAGGGTGTTTGGAACGTTTGGAACTCCCAAAGCCAAAGTTATGAATTGAATCATAGTCATTGGTTGTCAGAGGAGCGTGGGTCGTCGATTTTTGTCTAGGTGATTTCGTCAGTTTGGAGTTCGGGGGATTTAGAATCAGTTGTACTGAAAATAGCCGAAGCCCGGAGTCGCAAAGGGGGCTAGCTGAAAGTCATATCCCGTGTTCATAAGGAAGCAGGGCTTAGTAGAGGATCTAATGCTCACCACTTAAGGTTACCAAAAGCGCCAAAGAAAGGGAGTACGAGTGAATCGAGCCTATGTGGGTAACCAAAGGGGGGCCTGTGTAAATTAATTTAAGGGTCTAGTAGAGGCACGAAGAGATGATTAATCTTAGTGAAGTGAAGATCCTTAACCATGATGTCACACAACCCCTAGAAGAGAGGGGGCATGCATCAAGTGGTATCAGAGCCACATATTTTAATTTCTGTAGGAAAGAGGAGATAAGTTGATAACATCAAGTGATATTAGAAACAAAAGCTTCTTTTTAATATGTGTGGAGAAATATCAGCGCCATGTCACCTAGAAGACGTGCAGAGCAGCCTATAGAAAATCCAGTTGTGGAAAGGGCGATGAGATAACTTCACGCAAGATTAGATGATATGTAGACAACACAAAGAAGAGCACCTGATGATGGAGACGTCAGTGATGCAGAGAGAGAAGTGGAAGTTGAAGGATCTACAGGAGAAGATGTTGTAGAAGAATGCTTGCTAAAATATGTTGTCAACTTGGGAGCCAGAGAAAAAATAGAAATCCGAATGTACGAATGAAACTTAGATGTTGAAGAATTTTTGGATTGGATAAGAGCAATGGAAAATACTTCAAATATAATAAGTTGATGATGAGAATAAAGTAAAACATGTTGTCACTAGATTGAAGGGGCACACAACACTGTGGTGGGATGAACTACAAGCTGACATAATATGTAAAGGCAAGCAAAAGATCAAGAAATATGATAGATTGGTAGCCAATCTAAAAGCTAAATTCATACCCTGAGACTATCAGATAAACTTGTTCAGGAAATTACAAAACCTGAGACAGAAAGGATTGATAGTAAAAGAATACACAGAGGAATTTTATAAGTTGAACATTAGGGATGGACAGAGAGAAAAAGATGATGAAAAGGTTGTCAGGTATATTAATGTATTGAGATATGAAATCCAGGATGAAATCAACATGATAACAGTGAGGACAGTGGATGATGCTAATCAAATTGCACTGAAGGAGGAAGAGAAATTGGCCAGGAAATAGATCCAGCGAAACAGAGGGAGAAGTCTAAACAAAGGTAGGGGAGTTGTCCATGACAAGGCATAGAAGCCCAAGGTTGAGACTGGAAAACCACAGAGTCACTTAGAAAGAGGAGGAATTTCCCGAGGGAGATAGTATGGTGGAAGAAATGGTTTTCCTTGAGGAAGAGGAAGAGACAGAGGAGGAGAGGTGAAGTGTTATGCCTATGGAAAAACGGGGAACATTTCTTGGGAATGCCTCAAGAGAAAGAAGGAATAAGGAGATGAAGCTCACATTTCAGAAGCATAGAAGTGGAATGTTGAGGCAAAAGGTGCAAAAGATGGGAGATCCTTGATGATGAGGAAGGTTATCTTGAAACCTAAACAAGAAGTGGAAAAACCAATGCAAAGGAATAGTTTGTTCAGAACTTCTTGCAAAACCAAAGATAGGGTATGCAAGGTGATAATTGACAGTGGGAGAAATGATAACTTGGTATCCACATAAATGGTGGAGAAATTGGAGCTGAAGACAACTACACATCTGAGTCCATATAGAGTCTCATGGTTGCAAAAAAGACACTAGGTAATGGTAACTAAACAATGCCTAGTTGAATTTAAGATAGCAGGATATAGAGATGAGATTTTGTGTGATGTGATTCCCATGGATGTATGTCATGTCTTGTTGGGGAGACCATGGAATTTTGACAGAAATGTCATTCATGATGGGATAAAAAATACTTATACCTTGGAGAAAAATGGTAGGACACACATGCTACTACCAATAGAGGATAAGAAAGTGAAGGAATAATCCAACACAAGTATACTTCTAATGAGTGGGAAGGAAATCCTAAGTGAATTCAAGAAGGAACAAGAGATGCAATTTGTTGTGGTAAGGAAGCCCAGATTCATCCTTATAAGTACTTATATGGATGATCTTCCTGAAGAAATTCAAGAGTTGTTAGAGAATTTTGTTGACATAGTAGTGGATGAGTTACCTCCCTCATTGCCACCCATCAGGAGTATTAGTCATCACATTGATCTAATACCAGGAGAGAGTCTATTGAACAAAGAATCGTACAGATTGACACCTCAAAGAATGAGGAGGTCAAGAAACAAGTCCAGGATTTGATGGACAAGGGTTTAGTCAGAGAAACTTTGAGTCCATGTGCAGTACAAATTGTGTTGAGTCCGAAAAAGGATGGAGGATGGAGAATGTGTACAGACTCAAGAGCCATAAACAAAATCACCATTAGGTACATATTTCATTTGCCCAGGATGGATGACTTGATGGATTTTTTGAGCAGAGCAAATTATTTTTCAAAAATAGACCTGAAAAGTGGATATCACCAGATAAGGATGAGAGAAGGTGATGAGTGGAAAACAACCTTCAAAACAAATGAAGGGTTGTATGAGTGGTTTTTTATGCCATTTGTCTTGACAAATGCCCCAAGTACCTTTATGAGGTTGATGAATGAGGTATTAAAATATTTTATTGGTAAGTTTGTGATTATATATCTGGATGAAATATTAGTCTTCAGTAAAACTGAAGAAGAGCATTTGAGGCATTTAACACTAGTAATGAGAAGGTTGCAATGAGAGAAGTTGTTGATAAACCTAAAGAAATCCTCTTTTATGAAGACATAAATCATTTACTTGGGTTTTTTAATCTCTTCAAATGAATTGAATATGGATCCAGAGAAGGTGAGAAGATTCCATGGATTAGCAAGTATATATCGGAAGTTCATTAGAAATTACAATGGCATTTGTACACCTATATTAGATACGGTGAAGAAGAGACACAAGTATTTTAAATGGATAGAAGAAGCCGAGAAAAACTTCAGGATATTAAAGGAGAAGATAACATAGTAACCGATTCGGGTCTTGCCAGATTTCAGGAAGATGTTTCAAGTACGATGTGATGCTAGTGGAGTAGCAATTGGAGCAGTCTTGATCCAGGACAATAAACTTGTTGCATATTTCAGTGAGAAGTTGAATGAAACCAAGAGGAAGTACTCCACATATGATAAATAATTTTATGCATTAATTCAAGCCTTAAATAAATGGAGGCACTACCTTGTTCCAAAATAATTTTTTTTGTATAGCTATAATCAAGCTTTACAATTCATAACCAGATAGGAGAAGTTAAATCAAAGACATGCTAAGTGGATAAAGTTTATGCAAAATTTCACTTTTCTCATTAAACATATTTTTGGTAATGCTAACAAACTTGTTGATGCATTGAGCAGGAGATGTCTGATTCTGCAGGAATTTCGAGTGAAAACCTTAGGGTTCAAACACCTTAAGGAGATGTATTGTGATGATCTAGATTTTAAAGAGGCATGTGAAGCATGTGCAAATCCTTTACTTAGAGACATAAGTCAGTGGATAGAGTATATGATTCAAGATGAATTTTTGTTTAAAGGTAGTCAGTTATGCATACCAAAGTGCTCAATGAGAGATAATCTGCTGAAGGAAAAACATAGTGGAGGTCTAGCAGAACATTTTGGCCATGACAAGACATTTGCACAATTGAATAGCTCATACTATTGGTCAAGTATGAGGTCAGAAGTGGAGACATTTGTAAACAGATGTAATATTTTCCAGTATGCAAAGGGAAAGCGACAAAACAATGCATTATATCAATCATTTCCTATTCCAGATAGGCCTTGGGATGCAATAATAATGGATTTCATGTTGGGATTGCCAAGAACACAAAGGGGAAGCGATTCCATATTTGTTGTAGTTGATAGATTCTCAAAGATGGCACACTTTATCCCATGCCAAAAAACTAGTGATGCAACGCACATTGAAAATCTATTTTTCAAGGAAGTTGTGAGACTTCATGGGTTTCCCAAGAGTATTGTCTCAGACAGAGACACTAAATTTGTTGGTCATTTATGGAGGACATTGTGGAAGAATCTAGGGATAGAATTGTCCTTCAGTTCAACGTATCACCCTCAAAAAGATTGACATACTAAGGTGGTAAATCAAAGTTTAGGAAATTTTTAGAGGAGTCTGGTCACTAAACATCGTAGCGAATGAGATCGGATTCTATCACAAGTAGAGTTTGCATACAATGACTCACCAAACAGGAGTATAGGAAAGAGTCCATTCTAGATAGTATATGGAATGAGGCCCAGAGGAGTATCAGAGTTGAGATATTTGGAGCAGATATTCAAAAGCATGGAAATTCATTGCAGAAGCTCATGGATAGGAGTCCATGAATATTTGTCCATAGCACCCTAGCACTCATTTTGAAGTGTTTTTGAATTTTAAAGATGACATGTCACAGAATATCTTGAAAAGATTGCAATTAAAGAAGATCTTAAATTTTAAGAGGTTGAACCATCGCATGAGATTGATGGAGATTGTATTTTCTTTAATGTAGTTAATAGTAGTACAGATCTGAAGAATTCGCTCTTATCTATTTGTACTGATCATTTATTGTAATAAGGCTTAGTAGCTAAAATATTTTACTTTGATAAGATAACACTAAGTTAGTCGAAGGGAAAAGCTCTATGAGCCCTCCTTGTATAAATATGTGTATTGTCTCCAAAATGAGGCTTTTGGAAATCATTTGAAGTTGTTATTGTTGAGGTTGTTGAAGCTTATCGAAGTTGTATGAATACATGTACATATCATTTGAATGAAGGTAATAGAGAAGCGTTGATCCAAATATGTTTAGTGTTGTTGTTATTATGTCTATCTGAATGAATGGTAGGCTTTCTATTTAATTGAAATTCTCTATTATTTCTTGCTCTTATGTTATGAATGCATTACATGGTTGAATGTATGAATCTGTGAGGATTAGATAAGTTTCATTTTTTTCTCTTCTACGATCTTGTGCAAGGAGTGCATAGTGTCTGCAAGGAGTGCGTTGACATAGTCTAGTTTGAATAAGAAGCTTAGGAGAGACAATCTGAAGCTTTACAAGGAGTTCATAGTGTCTGCAAGGTGTGCATTGACAGAATCTAGCTCGACTCAGAAGCTTAGGAGAGATAACTTGAAGCTTTATTTGCAAGGAGTGCATAGTGTATGCAAGGTGTGAGTAGGTAGAAACACACTCAATGCTATATTGTTCAGGAGGAACAATCGAGTTGTATATGAACTGTTGCAAGGAGTGCACAGTCACCCACAAAAGGGGTTAAGTGAAAGAGACCTATTGCAAGGTGTGCATAGGGTTGAAATTTGGCTAAGTGTTGAAGAAGTCATCTTGAGAGTTGCAAGGAGTAAGTGTCGAAAAAACATTATGAGAAATTAAAAGTTTCGAGGAGGAACAACCTTGGAAGAGATAACAGACATGAATTCTTCAATAGGGAGTAGCCCAATGAAAATTTCACAATCAACGATAAAGATCCATTCAGAGGAATCAAGGTATTTTTAGACCATAAGATCTAGGATATTTGCACAGAGGATAGTCTTCGAATTGCTTTGGCATTTCATGTATTTAGAGGTTTGGAAGTGTTTAAGGAGTGGTATTGTTGAAGTCCCAAAGAAGCGAAGTGAAACCCTAGCCGTCAATATCGAGGAGGATACGTGGAAACATATCAGAGAGTCCGGAAGAGAAAGCTATGGAATATTTGTGTGGATCAAAGAGAAATTTTTGCAAAGCCAGAAGTAGCAAAGTAAATAGTGGTCATCAATATGAGAAGGACATGCATCGCCAGATTGTGGAATCTGGAAGTGTGCACTCTAGGGAAAAATTAAGGAGGAAGTGGAGTCATTGACCTGAATTCGTTCGAAGCTCCAGAGGTAAGAAGTTAATCCCAACCATCCGTTGTTTGAATACGTTGTGTCAGGTCTATCACTTCAGTGATAGGACACTTCGGAGAATTTGGAGAGTAAAATTCTGAAGGTCACAAGTCCCAAAGGTCGGAGTTATCAGGAGTCGTTGATGAATGGAGGGACACGTGGAGAGAGAAGATTTACTTCGAAGGATTGATACTCTGGGAGAAAGAGGAGAAGAGGAGCGTTGACTAGAAGTCGTCTGAACTGGGAATAAGGGACAAATATTGATCGTTGATGGAGGTGAGCACATTGTGCTTGATTTGTAGCTCTAGGTACGAATCACTCTGGAGAAAAGGGGATTTAGAACATTTGGAACTCCTGAAGCTGAAGTTCTGAAGTGAATCATATCCATTGGCTATTGGAGGAGTGCGGGCCGTAGATTTCTGTCTGGGTGATTTCATCGGTTCGGAGTTCGGGGGATTTAGAATCAATTGTACTCAAAACAGTTGAAGCCCAATGTCGGGAAGGGGCCTAGCCGAAATTCATAGCCCATGGTCATAAGGAAGCAAGGCCTAGTAGAGGAGCTAACGCTCGCCACTTAGAGTTACCAGAAGCGCCATAGAAAGGGTGTGCGGGTGAATCGAGCTTGTGTGGGTAACCAAAGGGGGGCTTGTGTAAAATAATTTTAGGGTCTAGCAGAGGCCTGAAGAGTTGATTTGGCTCAATGAAGTGAATATACTTGACCGAGATATCGTGCAACCCCTAGAAGAGAGGGGGGCCTGCATCACACTGGTGCTTAGTAAAAATAATGACGTCGACATCTCACCTCGAATATTCGAAATTTCACTACCCTTTGGTGCACATGGTAATACATGAATATGTATGTACAAATTATATAAGCACCAGGGTGAACACTAACTTAAAGTCATCAGGGCATACATAAACTCAAAAGCATCGATGCTTCATGAACAAACTATGCAGAACCTTTGTGTAGAAATTATAAGAGCATCGATGTTGCATACAACAAAAATAGATGAAATTGGTGCTTAATAATTATAACCACACCAATGTTTTTTAGTTTTATGTACTTACCAAGGTGGGTTGATTAAGAGCGCATTGGTTCGTTTGAACAATAAAATCACAAAAAAAAAAAACCTTTGCTGCAACCTCCATATGCCCAATTTTTTCTAGTTATATGGAACATCCATTAAAACCTCTGCTTTGAATAGTGGAGATTTTTTTTATTTTTTTTTCAAATCTTATAACACTAAAAACATCTCCTACAAGGTGTTTTCCTCGTAGTGATTCTTCTTGAATTGAAGATTGTGTTTCAATAATACTTCCAAGGCCATGTTGACATGCTATACCTATCTCTACAACTGCGAAAATAAAAACATCAATATATATCATAATGAAATGACTTAGGTGGGGACAAAAAAATGTCATTGATAAGGTGAAAAAAAGTGGTTGGGCCATTGGGGTCCAAAATTCTTGACCAAACCCTCATAAATTCCATTGGTCTTGAAGGTTTTTTTCCAAGTTTCCATGGGATATATCTTCACCTAATGATAGCCAAAAGTTAAATAAATTTTGGTAAAATGATAGTATCATGGAATATTGATATATTTTTTATGGTAATCTTATTGAGGGTGCAATAATCATTGATCATGCTAAGTCATAGTGTTCTTTATTAGGGATAAAGAAAGAATGTGAACCAAAAAAAAGGTGCTAGGATAAATGTGACCTTCTTTTAGAAGTTTGTTAATCTTGATTTCAATTTTAGTGCTCTTAATGGGGACATAGGAAATAGTCTAGGTCATTAGGAAAAGAGGCTCCTAGTATGAGATGAGTGTGAATATTGAATGTGCATGCAGGAATTGGATTTTGGATTCTGGGGTTCTTTACAAACAACTACATAAGTGTTTATAAAGGATTTACTAGGTGCGAACCACACAGAGGGCCAAATTCTTTCTCAACATGACTTGTTTAAGAGTAATGTTTCTAGAAAGGATATGGGATGGAGTTCTTTCTCAACATGACTTGTTTAAGAGTAATGTTTCTAGAAAGGATATGGGATGGAGAGAATTACATAGGCTAATTTATAAAAAAAATTATCTTCACAAATGGTGTAGAAAAAAATCATACTAATCATTGGGATCAAATTAATAAGGGCACCTAAGGATAAGGTCATAAGAGTTTAGGCGGTGACTTCACACTCAACTATATCAATAAGAGGTTTAATGGAAAAGGTAAAAGAGAAACAATTATTATTAAGGACGTGGATACCATCATATTTAACCTTGCTAAGGTGATATGGTCAAGGGTGAGGGGTAGTGGGAATAAGGAAATAATAAACAAGGTGATATGCTCAAGGGTGAGGGGTGGTGGGAATAACGAAATAATAAACTAGGGAATGTGAAATCAGGTTCTGGGTGATATGCTCAAGGGTGAGGGGTAGTGAGAATAAGAAAATAATAAACAAGGGACTGTGAAATCAAGTTCTTTTGATTGCAATTATCAAAGAGGTAGTGGGAATAAGAAAATAATAAACAAGGGACTGTGAAATCAAGTTCTTTTGATTGCAATTATCAAAGATCAATATAGCCATACCTTTTTTATTTTGCAAGTATGTGTGAAGAGCTTCTCCCTGGAATACTTACAAAACGAGTGAAGAGCTTCTCCTTGAAATCCATGGAATATTAGATCTAAACATGTGGGATTGAGTTTCTCCTTGAAATCCCTTACAAGACGAGTGAAGAGTTTCTCCTTGAAATCCATGGAATATTAGATCTAAACATGTGGGATTGAGTTTCTTCTTGAAATCCCTGGAATATTAGATCTAAACATGTGGGATTCGATTGCAATTATCAAAGATCAATGTAGCCATACCTTTTTTGATTTTGCAATTATGTGTGAAGAGTTTCTCCTTGAAATCCGTGGAATAATTACAAGACGAAAGAACTAATATTAGATCCAAACATGTGGGATTCTTTATACTAATGACTTATGTCTTGATTGGGGCTGGTGTCATTTGGTTTCTAGTAAATCCATACATTCTTTGAGTAATTTTGGATTGAGGATGCAACATTTATCCGAAAGTGACGAGTTTTCAATAAAAATGATAGTATTTGAGGTTGCATGATGGTGAATTGGGAGTGGTTGATGGGTATAGGTTTATATGGGTTAGGTCGTTTGGGTGATCGACCAAGAAATGAGGATATATGATCAGTTTTTGTTAAGCTCTCAATGCTCACTAGATAACCTTATCCAATGTGGGAGCCAAATCCACTTCATTAGAACTAGTAATAAACCAAAAGTAAACTTAACAATAAGTACACCTCTTTTATATCTCAAATTTGAAGTTGGAGTTACAACTTAGAAAATACATTGATATATTGTTGTAACAATTGTCATGGAAATTACTTGAGGTACACCCACCCAATGTGTTAGGAGATTTTAGTGATATCCTTGTGGATATAAATGGTGTCCTATTCCCACGGAGAGAGAGGTCGAGTCTAGCTTGGCCTTTAAGCTCAACATAGAAAGTGTAGCATGTTGCAACTTCACAAGAATTGAACATTTAACACACTTTACAAAACTTGGAACCAAGAGTGCAATGATTCTCCATCAATAATACCACGAAATTTAGGCAAAGTTAAAAGGCTAACGCTAAAGAAGTTGACGTTGACGGTGACATCTTGCAAGACTATAATACATTGATCATCTCGTGCATATGTTGTTGTTCTTCTTGATCCATTTGTTACAATGATATTTTCAATATTTTTTGACACTTTCATGGATAGTACACTAGTTTGGCCCATGTTTGAAGTATAATTTCCTAAAACATAAAAATGGCCCAACTAATGTCACCAAGAACTTGGTGCATTGGTTTATTGTTATGTGGTAACAATACTCTATATATTGTATTGACTAGTAGAGGCCATTGAGACCCGGGTGCATTATCTTGTGAGAAGGGTGGAACACACTTTAAGAGAATTATTGAGGTATTCCAAAGAAAATGGAATTATGAAATAATTCATGCTTCCATATAGTACTCAACAAAATGGGGTGGATGAGATGAAGAACAAAATCATAGTTGAGTGTGTTAGAATCATGCTTTAAAGTAAGAACTTTTCTAATAGTTTGTGGGCTAAAGTTGAACTTTGTACTTACAAAATAGAAGTCCAACCATGCTTTTAGAGCATAAAACTCATTTTTAAGATTTTTTTTTTTTGGATACAAACCATTTATTAATCATTTGAATTTTTTTTTGGAGTAAAGGATTTTCCCACATTCTAAAAGGAAATAGAAGGAAACTTAATGCAAAGTCTCTCAAATGTATTTTTATTGGTTTTTTTGTTGACCACAAGACTTCAAAATGTATAATTCTATTGATCATAAAGCTTTCTCAAGTAGGGATGTTATATTTGTTTAGATGATAATCAAGGAGAATAGTCAAGTTTCATGGAAAATATTTGAAGAAGGCATTGAAGAGGAAGCAATAGTAGAAGCAACTAAAGCTCAACATGAAAATTTGATGAAATTCAAAGTAGTATTGAAGCTTCAACCAACCAGAATACACCAAGAAGTAATCAGCTACTCGACCAAGTAATAAGGCACCAATAAAATCAACAAGACAAATCATGGCACCAAAGTATAAGGACTATGCTTTGATGTCTCATGTATTGAGTGTAAATGAACCTCTTAAGTTTGAAGATGCTAATGATAAAAATTATTGGATGATTTCCATGCAAGAAGAATATGATTCTATTGTAAAAAATGCCACTTGGGAAATTAGTGAATTGCATGAATAAAATTCCTATAGGATTTAAATGGTTGTTCTAAGTCTAAGTTCAATTCAGAGGATAGTGTAGACAAATTTAAAGAAAATTTGTTTGCAAAAGGATTTTCACAAAAGGAAGGAATAGATTATGAAGACATATTTGCAACTATAGCTAAAATGAACATCGTTACACTCTTGATTGCACTTTCTACTAATTATAATTGAGATTTACATGAATTGGATGTTAAGGTGGAATTTTGGAAGGGTGAGTTAAAATAAGAGGCATATCTTATTCAACTTGAAGGTTTTGTAAAGTAGGGAAAATATCAACTTGTATGCATGTTAAAAAAATCACTATATGGTGTCAAACATGCTCTAAGGTCATGGTATGTGAAAATTTACCACTTCTTTTAGCATAGATTGATCAAAACTAAGAGTGGCTCAAATTTCTACATAAAGAAAGAAGAATATGGAAATATTTTTATTTATTTATTTGTATGTTGATGATTTGATCATAATAGAGAGAAATAAAAATTCATCTATTACATGAATTTGAAATGAAGGATTTTGGTCAAATGCATTATTAATTAGGCATTGAGGTATGAAGGGAATATGGAAAGACTTCCATTACTCAAACTAACTATGAAAATGAACTTATTCAAAGGTTCTTTAATCTATTAGAAAATATGTTAACCTTTACATTGATTATATACAAAAAGGTAAATGGTATTTTGTATAGACAAATGGTGGGAAGTTTAAATTACTTAACTACAACAAGACCCTAGTATTGCATAGTTAGACAACACACTTGGCCAATTCGTGGCTAAGCCTCCTGCGAAGAGAGTCATTCAATACCTAGAAGAAACTATTAATTTTGGTATTGAATACTCTAATAATTTGAATTTTGAGTAAACAAGTTATTAAAATCCACCATCCAACATTGTGTTTTAGAATACAAGAAGTAGTTTTTTTTTGTCCTTTACTTACATTCAATAAAAAACATTATGCATTGCTATCTATAAAGCAATTTGGCTACGATACATTCTTGAAGACATTGGAGCAAGAAGAACTAACACCTATCAAGATTGAGAACCAAAGCTCAATAAAATTTACAAACAATCCAATTTACCTATTTGAACATATTAAAATTCAACATGTAATATGTAAACTTGAAATTGAAATAGACTTGATACACTTCAATATGTAAAAATATAATAAATATCATTCATAAATCATTTTTCCATTGAAAAGGAATGTTAGAAATAATAAGCAAATGGATACACATAACCGACTATTTGTTCCATCCATAATAATAATAGTAGGAGTTTAAGTTTGAAATTTAAGTTGTAGTCCTAGATCATTGAAGCTCTATTCTAAAGTCTACTTTTAGCATGCATATAATCTCCTTGATCAATGAAGAATATAGATTCATTTTTTTGTGCAGTATTATGTGTTTGTTTCTTTTTTCCTGTTTTGGTTAGCGAAATATATCTTGTCTTGGTTAGGTAATTTATCGCTGGTTGCCTTAGTTGGGAATGGAATTCCGTATTTGAAAGGGGTGAACTCCATGATTCGTAATGATGGTTGTTTAGTCTCTTTCTACAATCTCTGGTTCGACTCTACAGTGAACCAGTGAGTAAATGTTTTGCTCTATGTTCAACCAAGGTTTTGTTGTCTAATGAACACCCAATATAATTGGTTCTGTAGTGCAACCTGATAAGACTAAACAAGGGTTGAATGTAGGTAAATACAATGTAAGAAAGAGACTGAAATTATCTTGGTTATATATTGACATATAGTAGGCTAGGTTATATATTGGTTATATATTGGCTAATAGGAGATTCATTGGATTAAGGAATGATTCAGTCGGCCCATGAAACCATTACCAGATAAGGAAGGTCTAGTATGGAATGGTTTACTTTACCATCTCCAAAATGTCCTAAAGCTTATCATGCGTCCGAAGCTTTTTAAAAATGCTTCGAAGCTTCTTATAAAAGCTTGTGTAGATAGACTGTTAAATTTGCTTCTTAAAAACGCCTTGAAGCTTCTTATAAGAACTTGTGCTGATGACTGTTATCTGGTGGTCTTGGCAGGACCGTAAATAAAAAAAAAATTTATGCTATACAAAGTTTTATAGCGAAAGCAATYATCCATTGAACATTTAAGTTTGCAAATTAATTGTATTTGTGTTGAAAAAAATTCTTCACAGTAGTCATAACACCCTTATATACGTTTAATAACTACGTCTCGRAATTGTTTCTATTACTACCCACTAAGAGGCTTTGAGGCCATTTGCACTMTATATGCATTTTTAGGAAATCTGTTATTCAGTATCCAACAAACCTTAGACAGTTTATGATACATGATAGATTCATAATATAAGCTTGCCAGGCCTTACAATAAAATCCACCTATGCGGCAGAAAACATTAGGCTCGARCAGCTTCAACGGTTTGTAAATCCTGATCTTTTGTGTGGTTAGTCCTTATCAAATGCCAAAGTTTCTGTTCGAGGGTGTCGATTTTAAAAGTTTCAATATCATATACCTGCAATATCATAAATATCACGAAATATGTGTTTATATTCTGGTAGAGAAGACAGAGAAGAAGAGTTATGCCTCTGACTAGTGTAGGGTATTACCTTGGTGTGTATGGTATGATAGACTTTGTTGTTAATGGTAGAAGAAGCAGCACAGACAACTTCAAGCCCACCTTCTTCCAACGCCATTAGAAGATCAGAGAACACAATCTGATCTTCAAACGTGTTCGTGCAGACCTGAAGAGCTGAACCCATAAATTTTGTCTTCACTATAGGGAGTTCCCGATCCGATCCTTCAGTCGGCGGAGCTTTGATGCAAACTTTTTCGTTACAGGACAATTTCACATCCTCGAATGAAACTTTTGCATTTTTGTCAGAGATGGCCTTCATTTTCTCTCTTTCTGTTGAAAGATCTTCGACTTTTTGCTGTAGATGGCGGACGTAATTCACAGCTTCGTGTACTTGATCTGATACTGCACGTTTTCCCTGCACGGCACGAGATCGAATTTCCATAAATAAAACCCTAGCGAGTACGGTCAATGTCTTTAATGAAGAAAACCCTAGTCATCTATCAAAGAAAAACATACCCTAAGATTTTCATCTGGGAGCAAAGATCTGAGCATTGCAAAGAGCTCATTCATGTCTTTACGTCGCTGTCTTTCTATCATTTTGCGATTCCTTTTGTCAGCCGGGACGGAGCTTCGCAATCTATTCCAAGTCTGACCATCGTTTGGATGACTGGAATCGCAGAATGTCGCCATTAATGGAGAATGCGAAAGGGCACCGTGACAGGCTGGGATTTCAGACTTGCAGCTAGAGACGAAATTGCATCCGGAGGCATGATGACTATTATAAGTTCGGGGATCTTCAAGTTGTTGCGTTTGCGGTGATAGAAATGGATCAGTGGATAGACTTTCGACATGAAACTTGTTACAAGAAAGAAATTCTGAATGAAACCAAGAACTTTTGCTCATTTTTGAGTTCAAATAAAACGTAGAAAGTTTCGAAAATCAAGAAAAACCTCGCCAACGATTTACAGATCGTCCGCAACAAGATTAGTATTCGAGCAGTTCCAGCTTTCGAGTTAAGTCGAAGGTCTCGATTCGAATCCTCATAAATAACTGTGAGAGTCAGAGTTCATGGTCAGTATGACAGTAGGTCAGTGTGGATTTAATTAGCAGGGATTTAATTAGCAGGGATTTAATTCTCAACATGTTATGCTATTCGTTTTATAATATATCAACCCTTTTCTACTTTATCAAATCTATAAAAAAAATTCAAAATAAAAATAAAAATAACTCTTAAAGAATAAATTTAGGTATCTTATACTGATTAAATATTTCTTTCACAAAACAAAACAAATATTTCTTCAAACAAAAGGCTGTCAAAGATCGTAGAGGAAGATCCTCCAGCCTTTCAACTGTATCCAGAACGGCCGATGGGACAATAATTAATATTATAAGCAATATGCAAATTCTGAGAAGATCGACCAGCCATTCAATTCTATAAAAAAAAAATGATGATGTGACCATCTTCGCTTACGAATTAGTGGTCATAAAGACAAGACGTGGCAAAGTCGAGCACTTTCATCTTCCCTTAGAAACTAGTGGTACAACTCTCCAAGACCAACTCCAAGTTTTCGATCCACCTCAAATCCACACTATGAGACAACACTCTTCTCTGATCGTCTTAAGATGGCGAAGTCTGTCACATACTTTTACGACACTTTAAAAATATAGAAACCATTATGTATAATCTCCTAGTTGATCACCCTAAGGAGTAGAGAGAGAGCATAAAGAGAAGTTTATACACACAAACTTATTTACACTTGAGATCTTTGGTTTTCTTATGCAAGATCGTAGTATGCCTGAGCATAGAGGATAACCAGTGCTCACACTCTCAAACCTCGAATGTCAAAATGAGACCTCTCATCTCGTATTTATACAATTACAGCGGGTAAGACCGGTAACCCAAAACCTACAAGTGAAGGTAGAAGAAAATATTAAGGGTGATAGCATGGACTCCACTATCATTATCTCGTCCCTTAAATGGTCCTTTTGGACATACGGGGACTTGAATCGATCGACAAATCTAAGGACTGACAGGGAAACTAACATTCTAACATATGTGGAGCTACTTTAAGCAACCCATAATGTTTTAATCATAACAATCATGTCTAACAAGGAAGATACACGTGTAAGACCCCTGTTTCCCCCAATATGTAATTAATCATGTTTAATGATTGCCATGAAATGGCATGCAAACAATGTAAATGCATTATTGTTTATTTGTAGCTGCGAACAACTCATTATGGGGGTGAATCCTTGAGTATTGGCCATGATACCACTGAAGGAAACCTAGAGAGGGGGCTCATTATGCCAAGATGACCCAAACGCCCTTGCTGAGATATTTTGGAATGTTCAAACTTCTACTTAGTCCTGATGACAAGGCAATTTGGTTAATGAGAAAATGACAGGTGGTTGAGCAACCAACCACCTCGATGAATGGAGGTATGGGAAGACATGGCTAGGACAACAAAAACTGCCATCCAATGAGTACGACCGAGTACCATGTCACACTTACCAAGATGAACCGGGTGGAAATCGAGTGCCTTCTTACAGAAGATAGAGGACAAGTTGAGAACCTTCCCCAAGACTTTTTAAGTGAAATAAACGCATGAGGAAAAGAGAGAAGTCTCAACCTCTAAAAGAAAAGAGGGAGCCTTAGAGAAGGGAGTTGGTCACATGATTGATTTTAGAACCAAAGAACCCATCTTTAAATGAGAGGCCACGAGCTTGATGCTGGGGAGGTATCTGATAAACCTCAAAGAGGCCCGAGCTAGGAGAGAGAGAGCTATTACGAGAGAATGCACAAATAAGCACAAAGAGTTCCCTGGTGGTGTCATGGCTTGGCACAGGGGTGGCTTGTAGCCGAAGTGACTAAGCATGTAGAGGCTATGGTTGGGTGGAAAGACAACGTCCACAATCAGTTGTCTGGCTATAATTTGTAATAGATAAGTATATCTATGATTTTTGCAATTTGGCAAATGAATGATTGATCCTTGTATTGTATACCTGAATGTATAAGTCTATTACTTGGATAGAATCATGTTCCATTTAAAACTTTGTGCACTTGAATAGTGGTGGACCTATAAGAAGGTTGAAGTTTTTTCTGTCTTTGTATCCTGCATACACAATAATACGACAGTCGTAATGGGTCTCATGTGAAAGGAAGGAGGCGTTGTAACCCTCCTCATGAAAGGAATGACACCTTAACTATAATAGTGGCCCAAGGAGGCCGGAGAGGGTAGTAAAGCCCAAGTTATCTCCTAGATGTAGATCAAACCAATACCCTAATCCCTGGAATGGTTACAAGGTTTAAACCTCAGCTAGAAGAAGTGGATAAAGGCACCTCGAGTTAGGTATCAGAATACCCAGTGTCTGAGGAAGACGTATGTATGAACATAACACCTTAACTCCCCATGAAACCTCCTATCTTGTAGTGAAGGGTTACATGAGACGAGAATCTCGAATTAAATGGTGAAAGGGACAATCTTAGTGTTCTTTCGAGGAAAGGAGAGAGCCATGAAAGCATGGTAAACCTTTATAAAGAACATGGGAGAACTCCATAATTGGCTAAGCCCTTAAGTTGAGTGTTAACCAGTTAAGGAACCAGTGTAAAGTCAGGGAGAAATTACCACCATTGATTTGAAGGGGAGGATAAATCTCATCCCTTCATCGGGACAGGTATTGTCACGAGCTTGATCGAGTGCCGGGACTTATGCAAATTATGATGACATTAAACCCTTGGGAGGTAACATGGATAGTTGATTTATTGGAAGAATCCCTCCGACAAGATCAGAACCATTGATCGATGTAGAGACGAGATCAAATCTCTGTCGTAGACCCCTGTGGTCGGTTTGGTGCGATGGTTAGATCTGGACCCTCGGTTAGTGTAGGAGAAATATTTAATATTGGTCGTTGATATCGCGAGCCAATAGATCCAAGTCGTTCATCACAAGGTACCGTTCGAAGTAAGTTGCAGTCCTGGAGGAAATGCACTCTGAAGGAGGAACTCCAAGAGAAGATCTGGACCGTTGATCTGTCATGGACGGAGGAAATCTGAGAGCAGATAGGAACTGTTGATCAGGAGTGGACGGGGGATCTTCAAGAGGAGATCTGGACCATTGATCTTCTGCGATCAGAGGAACTCTAAAAGGATATCTAGACCGTTGATCTCCTGCCAAAGGGCTTAAGAGGGTGATGTGTATGTTGCCTCGTGTCAAGTAAGGATTGTTCCATGTGTCATGATGAATTGGCACTTATAGGAGAGAATCCATAGGAAAATGAATGATATGTGTCAGGTGGCGATGGTGCCACTTTTCCAGCAGAGATTGTGCCACGTGTTATGGTGACTCAGGGTCCTTGAGATATAACCCCGTGTTGAGTTATATATTCCACGTGTCAAGGTGACTCAGGGTCCTTGAGATAGAACTCCGTGTTGATTTATGTATGCCATGTGTCTCCCCAGGGGGCAGGCAGTGGCCGAACCATGTGTGAGGACAAATGGAAAACTAGTGTATCCTTACGGGTGATGCATGTCACTAGAGGAATGGTTCATGATACAGGAGTGGTCATCGAAGGGCCTAAAATCCTTTGTAGCGTAGAGCGCGAGCTAGACAATTAGATCTCAACACAGTTAGATCTCGGTCATTTAACGGAGTTTGCAGGGTGGGAAAGATTGTGTGTTGGCCAAGAATGTCGATGACGATAAAGGAATCGACGACATGATGAGAGTTGTTAATCTATTGTTGGGAGAGAGAGATCTTTGTTGCTTATTTCCAAGAGACTCTTCGAAGAGAAGGAGAAGAAAAATGACGCCACGATGATGCGTGGGTTCCAGCATGGTATCCAGTGTGTCCAGGTGGTGACCGATACCACTACGTAATTGGTCGATGAGGCAAAGTGGGTCCCGTTAGAAAAGAAGGTCCTTCGGGCCTTTGTTTTATTTCTCTGACCATTGGATATGCGAATGAGTGGATTTGAATCGTTGATCCACGCAAAATATCCTCGGGGTTCAAGGGGGGGACCTGTTAGGTGTTGTTATGAAACACCAACAATGACGAAAGGAGGAAATATCTAGAATGTTGGTCAGCACAGGGTGGAGATTCAATCTCGGTCGTCAGATGGGAGGAGAGTTAATTGTTGCACAAATTAGAGTCGTCGACTCACTTAGAGTTGACGACTCTAACGAGCAGTCTCGATACGGGATCATCGTCGATAAATTTTAATGTTGGAGTGTTCGAGGCCCCATGGGAGTTGTTGGCGCTTGACCAAGTTTTGGAGAACTTAGGTCACATTTGACCAATTTTGGGACTTCGACAGGCTGGTTGAAGATAGAACGCTAGGCGAAGCGAAGATTGCAGGATCTCACCCCCTTTTTGCGGGATTTTTAGGTTTAGGTTTTATGGAACGAGTTATGGGATGTCGGCCCATGGGTTTACCCATGATTTGTCCCTTTTGTAATGTATAAATAGATAGCTAGGCGATGTAAGAAGCGGCTAGTGTGCTAAGTGAAGTAGTAGTGAATATTTGTGGCTTAGTGCGGAGCTAGAGGCTTTATGCATGCTATGTGTTAGGACTTGCAGAGATAAGTGCAAGTGATTGTAAGAAGTTGGTGTGAAGACTCTATAAGAAGGCTTTGTGTTGTGACCTAACTCAGGGAAGGAGGATCTGGTGAGGTGTGCGCAGATCTCTTGTCCTATGCGGAGTAGGGTTTTTGGGCTCTATGCATGTAAGAAGATTGACATAAGATAATAAAGAAGAAGAAGAGTTGGTGGACGTAGCCCCACGCTGGGGGTGAACCACGTATATCCTGTGTTATGGTTTCCTTCTATGATTGATGTGATTTATGCTTAATGTTGTTATCTTTATGTATGTTAGATGCACCTGATAAGGTAGCTTAGTGCCTAGTGATGTGAATGAATGCTAGATCTGATCTGTTTCTATGTGCTAAATGCTTGGAAGTGTTAGATCTTGTTGAATACTGCGTTGTTCTGTAATTAGGGTTTGAATCTGCGACGTAAATAAGGGTTAAATGCTAATGAATGTTAACTGCTAAGTGCTATGTTAGTGTTGTAATCACAGATTTGTGTCCCAGCAAGGTTGTAGACATCTAAGTCTTGAAACCACCCCTGCCTATACCTTGAGTGAGACTTCATCTGCTTCGCAGGTGTTGCCGAAAGGGCCGATAGTTAGGGTTTTGTTGGTGCACTGTTAAAGCATTGAACCTTGGGTCTGCCCCTGTGCCAACAAATGGTTCCATTGCTGGGACCTGAAACTGTGATTATTGGGAACTGAAAAAAAGAGAAAGCTCTATGCGTAGATCTGCTTCCCTAGTGCGCAGTATTCTACTTGACTTGCAAAGCTTTGTGCTAAGAAGAGAAGTCTGATCTGAAGAAAATAGGTAAGATATTGAAGCTTTGTGCTCTAATAAAGATAAGATAAGTGAATTTTTATTTCGAAAGAATGGATCTAGGTATGTTTAATAGATTTTGTCCTAGTCTGAAAACTAGGGTACAACTAGAAGAAGAAGATTTGATATGAATAGATCTGATATAAATAATGAAAGATATGTTATTCCTATGCATAGAAATAATTGTTGGACTAACAAATGGATGCAGGATCCTAGAAAGAATTTTTTGCAGACCCACCATTGTGATCCCAGTGTGTAGTATAGGAAAGGTTGGGGATCGTTCAAGAGAAAGAGAGGATTGACTCTTTGTTATAGTTGTAGGAGACCAGGACATAGTGCTAAGGAATTCCCTGGTAGAGGTCCTATTTTCCTTTATTGTAAAGTTACTATACATGAAGTTTTGGATTTCCCTAGAATGATTGCTAAAGTTGAAAAGATGAATATGAGACAAGAAAACCATGAGGAAGGCCAAGAGACTAAGAATATTCTTAAGAACCATAAAGAATCAGAGGCTATATTATTGCAGATGAAAGAAACCCTGAATGATCACAAAGACACCAGTTTATCATAGATCTTAAAAGAGAAAGAGTGCATAGAAAAAAGAATAGGAAACTTTGACATAGATTGTGTCTTGGATGAGGAAACACTGGTGAATATCATGACAGAAATAACTTGGGAAATTTTGGGAAAATCCGGTATGGTTCCTTCACTGGGAGGAATAGAATTGTTTAAAGGGAAGATTATAACCCTATGTGGAAGAATTACCCAGATACCTATGAGTGCTCATGGCACTTCGACAAAAGAATAATTTGAGGTCGTTAAGTTTGTTGAGAACAACGCCCCATTTGCTATTTTTCTAGGAAAAACTTGGGTTGAGAAAGATCAGATCTGAAGGGAACAAGAAGAGGAAATTCTAGGACAGAAAAAACAAGAACTAAGAGATTTCATGTCTAGGAGAATAGCACGCTTAATAAAAGGGTAGGAGGACAAGTCAAAACAACTAAGAGCCAAAGACATTCTTGTCAAAGTTGAATGAATACAGGAAAGCTTAAGAAACTTATCCATTCAAGAGATTAGAGCACTTACTCCAGAAAAAGAAGAAGTATTACTCTCAAACCCTTCAAAAGAACCTCAGCAGTGAGAATTTCCTATGACAAAAGGAGATAAGAACAATAATGGAAAAATGAAACCAGTAATTCAAATCATAGGAAAGAAAGCCAGAAATCTCAGCAAGAAGAAACAAAAGATAGAAAACTTGCAAGAAGTACAAGAGAGGACTTCGCAGAAAGAAGGTTTGCAGGACTAGAACTTCGCTGGGATATCAAAACAACGTAAATTGACACTTCGCCACGATGAAGCCGTATGACCGTTGGAGGCGTCCTGACCATTAGAACGACGCTCCAGAACGGCTAGAAACACAGTTATTGCCAGAACATTTTCCATTGGACCGTTGGGACTACACCACAACAGATGAAATTTCATTGATTAAGGCATTCCTACCCATTGGAGGGATCCATTACAATGATGTCTATTTATCCCATCGAGCATTGTATCGTGAACACTTTTTCCAATTGTGATTATTCGAGATGATTATTACCGTGTCGTGATTATTGAGACCTCACCACCTATACTGTTACAATGAGCATTTGTTCACCAACCTGAGATATTAGATCTTGAGTGTGAATGTCGGATTAAATTAGTGCAGTAGAAAAATCCGTTGAAGAGATCCTAATAGACCTCATGGCCGAGAAGGTGATGTCCGGAGGCATCCAAGCCTCATTGATGAGAGGAGTGCAAGCATCCCCATCGACAGCTTGTGTATTTGGACCATCCCAAGCTACAACCAAGAAACGAACCAAGCATCGTGATGACTTAGAGAATGCGAAGCTCATCCCATCTATCATGCCCAACTGCATCCCGCCTCTAGCTGGCGCAGTGAGTCCTGACAACGTCCCGAGGGACTTCGACTACACAGTCATCACTGCATACCTCCCGAAGGGAATACGTGTAGTCAGACTGCAGTTGGAGAGGATTCGGACTTTGAATATCAACGACTATAACTTAGGAGACCGCAAAAACTATGGCACACTCACACCATACAAGTATTTAACCAAGACAAAGGGGAAGAAGTCGAAGATCATCCCCCATTCATGGACCATGGACATCACGAGGTCAACCATCCTGAACGTAATGAAGATACCCCACTTTGGAAGGCACCAGGAGGTTAACACGCACGTTAAACTCTTGTTGTCATGCTTCCATGGTGGTTACCTATGGTTGGACAGGCATATCACAATCGATCTGGCGATGATCCATTGGATCACCAAATTAAGCATGCAAGGACCGGGCCCACAAGACTTTTATGTAGGGAAGGCTGCAGATCACGCCCTAGCGCAGAGAATCAAAGATACCTATGGCGATGTGGAGAAGGGGAATCGAGGATACAAGGTAGCCTCCATCTAGAATGACACAGTGAGCCTAGACTGCTAGTTGATCCCTGGTAAGCTAGTAAGGAATAACAAACCCACGCAGGTCATAGGGTTCATTGTTGACCTCGCGGGCAAATGCATTGAAGGGATACAAATGAACTGAGCGAGCTACCTCGACAACTAGTTAGAGAAAGAATTCCGCGAAGCTTAGAATCAGGGCTATGAGTTCCACTTTAGTTGGCTACTGATCCTCATCTCCTTCATTGCTTGGGAGATGTCGGAAGGTGCGACCTTCCTTGAAATTGAGTCATCTGAACCCTTAGCTGCGAAGTTCACTACGTTATGGTATTCGAGCGACATGGCTAAAAAATGGTAGTCAAATGTGGTGTTCCACACCTATTACCTGCAATCGAAGAGGGCTATTGAGTCTTTCCCTCATATGATGCTAGACACCCTGGACAGGTTCAGGACACTTATGAAGTTCCATGCAGATAGACATTTTATTTATATCACTACACGTGGAGAGGAACATAAAGAAGAGATTCAATCCTACTACAAGCTCACAAAGGGGGATCTGGAAGAAATAACTAAGGAATGACATGTAGAGATCCTTATACTAGTCGACCAGGTAGAACTGCCTGACCCCGACCTCATTGGAATTCCTGTAGTCACTCGTGAAGAGTATGATGCACCCAGCGGTAGCGGGAAGAAAAAGAAGGAAGATGTATAGGAAATAAACAATGCATCAAAAGAGACTAGATCAGATTCACCTAGCAGAGGAGGGGATGACGAAGTGGACAAAGAAGAGAGAGAAGGGGAATAAGACAAGCAGATGCAGGCCAAAGTAACACCACCTAGGAACCCCCTTGAAGAGGCATAGATGTCCAAGAAAAGAAAGGTTTCCCCAACGAAACCTACATTATGGAAGAATTCAAAAGCTAGTAAGCCCATGCTGCAAACTGTGCTCACGGTGGATGACATCGACCTCATCATTGTCGACGTATCAGATACATCAGAAGATATTTTACATCGCAATGAAGAAAAACAAGAATCCATGTATGATTGCATTGAACCAAAGCTTAAAGGAATACAACACGGTCTCCATTCAAGCCGCGCAATGCCTACTGCGCCATTATCAGCAGGGAACATAGAAGTAGGAGATGAGCCTGCCCAACTATGTAGGATAGAAGATGCGACGAAGGCTCGCCTTCATCATGTCCAGGAGGAAAAGGAACAGGCCATAGAGGCCCTGAAGCAAGAAAAATAGGAATACATAGAACAACATCGGGTTGTGCAGCAAGAAAAAGATGACCTCCAGGGGAAGTATGTAGAGGATAGAGCATAGATCCAAAGGGAGAAATAAAATCTTCTCGCAGAACATATTGGAGTTAAAGAAGCAGTCACTAAAGAACTTTGCTCTGTGACGGGATTAGAGCAGATGGAAGAATACCCAGTGGAGAATCAAGTGGGAAGGCTTGTTGAAGCCATTCAGAAATGCCAACAAAGAATAACAGAATTGGAATTACAGACAGTGCTAAGCACTCCACAAGAAGTGTGATATATAAGAGAAGAAATTGCGAGGAGTGCAGTTGAGAGAATCAAGGCATTAGCCTTGGAATGAAAACAACTTAGCATTCGAAGTGCACAGACCTACAAGCGCCTTGCAGGGGACCCTGATCTCAGGACACTGGATTCACAGCTCCAGGAGGCAAAACAACAAGAAACAATAGTGCAAGCGCAGTTGAAGCTACTGTCACCAGTCGAGAGGATGAAAAGAGCCCAGGAACAATGCATGGTTCAACAATAAGCCCATGCCATTCAGAACAAGGTTATGGAAGTAACCCAAAGACTCCAGCCAGTGCAGGATGAAGTCTACACACTTTTTGAGGAGATTGAAGGACAAGGTGCACAGCTAGAACAAGTAGTCACCTCAATTGAACAATTATTAGAAAGACCTATCACCGAGAAGGTCATTCAAGAGTTCGCTGAGAAGGATGATTTGGCTAAGAAGAAGGTCGAAGAAGCTCAAGGACTTCAAGGCATAGTTACTCAGATCAGAGTGACTCAGGATGAGTCACAGGTGAGTGTTGGGGGCTTGTTGTCATGAAGTTTTGGTAAACTTTGGTCACGTTTGACCAATTTTGGGACTTCGACAGGTTGGTCGAAGATAGAGCGCCAGGCGAAGTGAAGATCACGGGATCTCGCCCCATTTTTGCGAGAATTTTGGGTTTAGGGTTTATGTAACAAGTTATGGGATGTCGGCCCATGGGTTTACCCATTCCTTGGCCTTTTTGTAATGTATAAATGGATAGTTAGGCGATGTAAGAAGTGGTCAGTGTGATAAGTGAAGTAGTAGTGAATATTTGTGGTTTAGTGCAGAGCTAGAGGCTTTGCGCATGCTATGTGTTAGGACTTGCAGAGATAAGTGCAAGTGATTGTAAGAAGTTGGTGTGCAGACAGTGTAAGAAGGCTTTATGCTGTGACCTAAATCGGGGAAGGACGATCTGGTGAGGTGCACACAAATCTCTTGTCCTATGCAGAGTAGGGTTTTTGGGCTCTGTGCATGTAAGAATATTGACAAAATATAATAAAGAAGAAGAAGAGTTGGTGGGCGTAGCCCCGCACTGGGGTGAACCACGTATATCCTGTGTTATGGTTGCCTTCTATGATTGATGTGATTTATGCTTAATGTTGTTATCTTTATGTATGTTAGATGCACCTGATAAGGTAGCTTAGTGCCTAGTGATGTGAATGAATGCTAGATATGATCTATTTCTATGAGCTAAGTTCTTGGAAGTGTTATATCTTGTTGAATATTTTGTTGTTCTGTAATTAGGGTTTGAATCTGTGATGTAAATAAGGGTTAAATGCTAATGAATGTTAACTGCTAAGTGCTATGTTAGTGTTGTAATCACAGATCTGTGTCCCAGCTAGGTTGTAGACATCTGAGTCCTGCAACCACCCCTGCCTCTACCTTAGGTGAGACTTCATCTGCTTCACAGGTGTTGTCGAAAGGGCCGCTAGTTAGGGTTTTTTTGGTGCACTGCTAAAGCGTTGAACCCTCGGTCTGCCCCTGTAACAACATGAGTATAACCTCGACAATGATGAAGATAGATCAAGGGATTGGATGTGTGAACTTAATGTGCTCAGTGGAAGATGCAACATCGGACGACATGAGTATTAAGAGGCCACGTAGATGCCACGTGACAATGAGGTGGCCTTGGGCCAATGGAGGCCCGAGAACTTTGGAAGGCCATAAAATTTGATCCAGAGCTCGGTTTGGAGCATGGTGACAATCGTTGGAAATCTCTTAACAAATAGAAGAAAATAATTCCCTTAAGAAGAGGGATTGACTCTTGAGATGATTGAAGAAAAGTCAAATTTTACTACCCCATCCCTTAAAAGGGTACTTAGGGGGTTGGGTGTCTTACAAAGTGGTATTAGAGCAGACTACAACACTAAGATTGGATGGGCCGAAGAACATTCATAAAGGAATGGTATAATAAGGCCAAGATGAGGCTTTTAGAAAGAGTTTCTCTGCATTTAAAAGATTGTTTGTTATCTACACAAATTCCTTGAGGAGGAGGATAGCATATTGAATTGTACCTTGAAAATTCTTGTTGAATTACAGTAGAAAAATCATGTTCTTTTAAAAAAATAGATATCTACTCTTACATGAGTAGGAATAAGCGAATAGACATTAATGGTAAGACCTAAATGCAAAAAAGAAAAAGGGAAGAAAGGGTAGAATCATATTCTGGGATTGTATGAGTGAACTGGAGGTTGTAATACTGCCTGTAAGTACAGATTGTTAGAGCCCGAGTCTTTGGGATTGTTGTTTATATAAGGGCTAATACTCTTATGAGAAATCCCTTGTAATTAAAGGAATTTGGTATGGATTTATAGGACCCTTGGAAATGTGTATTGTTTAAATGAAAAAGCTAAATCTTGTTTGTTTAAGTCCTCATGTCTAGAGGATTGATGAAAAGTTGTTAGGTCAGTTTGTTTGACCTACAATGAATGAAATTTGTTGTTGAGATAATCTGATCAAGAAAAGGAAGAAGGAGTCTATTGGACTGTTGATGGTCCTCATAAAAAAGGGAAATGTCTTGATTATATGAACCAATTTATGAGCTCATGGTTTCATGAAGAAATGTTTGTATTCCTATCAACTTAAGTATTTATTTATGCATGAAAACATAATATGTGAATGTGTTGTAAGCATGTATGTAACATGCATATAGACATAGTATAACCTATAGTGGGTTGTAAGATATGGTTTTTTGATGGACCAATTTGGTCAATAATGAACTGATGTCATCAGGAAAGATGATAACATGAACAAAAATGATGATAATGATGTTTTCATACAGACTTATGAAGATAGGAATGTAAAGATTAATGCTAGATTGATACAAGGTATGATTAAGGAAGTGTTGGAGCAATTTTAGATGACCAATGGGTCAGACTGACATCCAGAGGGGGGTGGTATCCATATGGATATGGCTTGGTATGCTCAACCATTTGTGAGAGGGAATCTAAAACATGATTCCCTTGGTAAAAATATATGTTAACCAAGAATGGTTTGAGGCATGAAGAGAAGCAAGATTGGTTTTTTTGTTACCTTGGTCACGATTCATGGTGCCCATATTGTATTTCTAGGTTGTGGAATACTTCTATAGCAGTTAAGGCAAGGAGAGTGCTTTCTTGGAATGGATAATTCCATGGATGCATAGATGACCCTCTGTTGGAGGGTATGAGTATCTTATTTAGATCATATCTGGAGGAAGTATGTCATTCCTTAGAAAAAGCTAATATAAAACGATAAAAGAGCAAGAAGAAAGAATGACCTTTTTGTTGAATGTTATATTGTAAAGAGGGAAGCCTAAGTATGATCATATATGTGAGACTGGTCATGTAAATGATCTTGAGCCCCCATCAAAATTGAATGAATGATATAAAAATTTGCAAGCAAATCAAATACATAATATATATGTATATGCATATATGCTTGAAGGCATGATATGACTGCATGTGTAAGAGGGAAGTAAGGAAATAATTGCACTTTCCAGGATTGAATAAATACGATGAATGCATGACTGAATCTATTCTAAAGAGTCATTATTGTTTTTCTTTGAATAATAGCTTGAGGAGGATGTGTTCCATATCCTCAGGAAAAGCTAGTAGAAATTGATGAAAGAATAAAAGAGCATGGATTCTTTGTTTTCATGATAAGAGGCAACATGGTTATTCCTTTGAGGATTGCATGAGAATAATTGTGAATAATCATGAGTTAAAATAATTTGTAAAGAAATATGCAAAGTGTGCCTATGGTAGACACACAGAACGTTGGTGCATGTGGTCAAATGTATGAAAGAACAGTTTGAAAGCAGACTAATAACCTAAAGATACATGTTTGAATATATATTTGGAATGCATCATAGGAATGCATGTTTATATTCCTTATGGAATATTGGATAGAACTCTAAAATAATAAAGTTGAGGCTAAATCAAGATTTAGGTCATTCTAGACCATTTGGATATGCAATAAGGAAGTCGCATGATGAGACAATTCCATGTGGAGGAACTATGTAAAAACTCTGTTATAAGAACAAATTTATAACGTTAATGATTGTTGAGAGTTGGGAAGTGGGATGCAAGGCCTATTTATATAAGAATATTGGATTACATTCTAAAATATAATGCATGCATAAGGAAAATGAAAATGACGTTAACCTATACGCTTAGTGAATGTGCAGAATGCATGGGTTCACGATTAAATTGTGAACCAAGATCTTGATATTGTAGCATGTTGAATTACCAAACAAAGTCAAGATGAAACTTGGCTAAAACTGCTCAAGGAATAGAGTAAGAAAATCCCAAAAGGGATAGATTGCAGAAGCAAATATAGAGGAAAGGAGGAGGACCACTTTTATCATTTTAAAAATATGATTTTCTTAACAAAGTTGTAAGACTTAAAAGAAAATTTTTGAAAACAAGTACAATTGGTAAAAGGAAAATAAACAAATAAGTATGTTTAAATGAATAGGCTTGGTTTATCCATGTTAAGTAAAGGAAGTGAGGCCTTGGAATAACTCAGCTAGACTGAGAGTCTCGGGCTATGTAGAAGGAATTGGAAAAAGGGAAGAGTCCCTTGACTCCTTTTTTGTTGTTTATGGTGTATCTCTGGGATGAGAAACTGATATGTTGATGCATGTAAGTGTTTTGGCATGAGAATGTTAATAGTTTCATGATTATAAAGACAACTAAAATATTTTTATGTTTACACTTTGGAGAAAAATGAGGATAATTTGATCGTGTGCATAGAGATATGTTGGGGCATATCTAAAAATGATTTATTGATTTAAATGCTATGATACATGCATTTTATTTTACATAAAAAATGATATGATTTTGAATGTGATAATGCATGTTATATGTAAAAAACAAATTGAACTGTTGGGGAAGACAACTGCAAATCATGGACAACCTCAGGTAGAATATAATTACAAAAGCATTGCTCATAGAAAATAATGTTGAAGGGACTTAGGAGTCCCCATGATCTGGATTTATGAGCAGAACAAAATGAATAATAGATTGAATACAATGACACAGAGATACGGAGAAGAAAAATAGATATCCAGTAAAAAATAAGTGATCTAGGAGGATATCGGTGGCCACCCACCTTGTGAAACTATCTCAAAACAATTATTTGGAAACTTACTATTTTTAGCAGTTTTTTGGTTTCTGAACTTTCGGGGCCATTTTGAGAGCCTAAACGACATTTTTTCGTGATCAGGAACCTCAATGATGGCCAAAGGCTATGATTGAACCCTCTAAATGAATTTCCTTGTCAATACCTTTCCAACAAGTTATCGTGCACCCTAAACAGAGATCGTATGCAAAAGTTACGACCCAGGGAAGTTGATGTACTAACTTACTCCAACGGGGCCCACATGACTTTTGGCGCTTCATCTCCTAGGGTTAGATTTTTGGATGTCTAGGGTTTTATATTTCATGTTTTGGCGAATTAGTGTAGCCGTCACATCTCTTCTCAGAGATAAGCTGCCACCATTCTAGCAAGCTTGTTTCAGTCTGCATTTTACAGTTTCAACATGTTTCTTATTTAATAGAAGTCCAATTTTATTTTATCTCTGTTGTTATTCACTATGTCTCTTTGTTAATATTATAAATATGTGTTTTATTTTCATTCTACTCATAAATCTGGATCAGTGGTATCAAAGCGGTCTACTCCTTGTCATTTTTTAGTGCATGTCCCCAACGAGGTTAGGGTATAGAGAGTTGGGTCTTGAGCTTGTTTCTCTTGAGGACAAATGATCTCACATGCCCAAGAAACATTCCATGGAGGGAGAAAAGAAAGACGACATGACAGGAGATCCTTTCAAAATGTTTCTCGAAGAATCCCTCAAGCGACAGAGGAACAAGATGATGGACAACTTTGCACAAATCCTTCGACAATTGCCGATAATCGACACATTTACCTCAAGTGGAGGCGCCAACCCCTTTAAGGTACATGCCAACTTTGATATTCCTATATTTCAAGGTCATATAGACGCAGATGTTGTAGACAAATGATTGAATCTGCTAGAAGGGTATTTTTCTATCCATAACTTTTCGAATAGAGAAAATATTACTTTTATGCTCCTCAAAGTCGTCTCCCATGTCAAAGATTGGTGGGAGACTTTACGTGACAAAAAGGAAACAGAGGAAACCTCATTATTTACAGTAGCCAATTTTTCAAGGATGTTATTAAGGAAAAATACTACTGTGTTGTAATTTATGACATCTTGTATACAAAATGGATCACACTGCGGTAAGAAAGGGACCAAGAAGTGCCAAATTTCACAAATATCTTCCATACCTTGCACACCAAGCTGGGTTTCAAATATTTTGAGCGACATCTGGTGCTCAAGTATCACAGTTCCCTACATAGATACATATAGGTAGAAATAGAGTTTTTGGACATCTCATCCTTAGGCGCGGCGTATCGATATGTCGTCAAAATCGAGTAGAAGCTTAAACAAAATACACAACAGTTTGGGTTTGGGAACCCCTCAAAACAGAAGCAGAGCAAGGGAAACCTCAACCCACAAAAAAGGGACATAACAAATATGGACAACCTTCGGACAACCAATTGAAGCCATAAGTAAAGAAGGACAACGAAAAGATGAAGAAAGATACCAAGAAGTGGTGCGACTTCCATAAGAGCCTCTCAAATAACACTGTTGATTGTCGTTCAAAGAATTCATTGGTGGAAGAGGTGAAAGCGTATGAATCTAATGAGGTTTTAGAATCTGAGTTAGAACCAGAAAAAGGGAGACAGATCATTGACGTGAAACCCAGTGCCACCGTTGCTACCACCAAGATGCATCCCGATGTACTTCATGAGCTAGAGGAAGGAAAGTTCCTATTTCATTCACAGATGTGGGTGAAAGGCACTCCGCTTCACTTCATTGTTGATAGCGTTAGCTAGAATAACCTCATCTCAGTGGAGGTCATCAATCGGCTAGCCCTGCTGACAAGACCACACCTGAAACCCTACACCATCGGATGGATCCTCTAAGGTAGCGATCTTCACGTCAGCCAACAGTGTCGCCTATCGTATGACATCAAGCCATTCAAAGATGAGGCATTGTGTGATGTTTCTCCCCTTAAATCTTGTGATGTTCTTTTGGGCCAAACTTATTTATGGAAACATAATGTTGTATATGATTCTAGGCCTCGCAGTGTTATTATTACTTTGAACAGGAAATTGTACAGGATACCTGAGATAGTCCCACCCAGTGTAATTTCCTTGATCTATGAGAAGTCCATCTCTAAGACCAAGAAGTTTTTCTTCTTTTTGATTCTCTCTCAGAGTGAATGAAATATTGCAGCCACATCCATAGCCTCTGTGATTGACCTCTCCATGCAATAGAAGCAAGTGGACAAGGTCTTGGAATAATACAAAGACATCTTCTTCTCACCTATTGGGGTACCTCTGCACTGTCAGGTGAATCATTCCATCGATCTGACCCCTGACGCACCACTACCCAATGGATCAGTCTATCATCGCTCTCTGTTAGAAAATGAGGAGATCCATAGTCAGATCCAAGAAATTCTCTACAAGGGGCACATCTAACCCAACTCATCTCCATGTGGCATCCCAACCATTCTTGTGCAGAAGAAATATGGGACCTGATGACTTTGCATTGATTATCAGGGCTAAATAAAATCACATTCAGGGACCGGTACTCAATTTCCCGAATCGACAATCTCCTTGACCAACTCAATGGATCCAAATACTTCAGTCAGATTGATTTGAAGTCTGGCTACTATTAAGTCCCAATAGAGCAGATAGATGTATGGAATATTTCCTTCAAGTAAAAAGAAGGTCTTTTTGAATGGTTGGTCATGCCCTTTGGTTTGATAAATTTCCCAACAAATTTCATGAGGTTGATGGATGATATCTTCCAGCCTTTCACCAATTATTTTGTAGTGGTGTAACTGGATGAAATCCTCATCTACAAAAATACTTGGGCAGAACACTTGCAACACATTCAGTAGGTTCTACACACTCTACGACAGCACAAACTATATGCCAACTTGGAAAAATGCTCCTTCGACATGGACAGATTCCACTACCTAGGATACATTGTTGATGTGCATGGTGTGCATGTGGATCTATCCAAGATCCAAGTCATCCATACTTGGCCAGCCCCAACCACATTCACTGAGCTTCAAAGCTTCTTAGGCCTTGCCAATTTCTATCACAGGTTTGTGTTGATATTCTCACATATTGCATGGGCCCTAAGGAAAATAACCAGAGGTGGTGGTAAGGGAAAATTTATGTGGGGCTTGTACCAACAGAAAGAGTTTGATGATCTGAAGCAGTGCTTATGCTTCGCCCTAGTGATTTCATTACCTAATCTGCAACAAAATTTTGAGATTGAGACAGATTCCTTGGACTATGTCGTGGGCACAGTCATCACTCAGCACGTCCACCCTGTGGCCTATCATTGTGAGACACTATCATATGTCTTCTATAATTACCCTACTTACGACAAATAAATGTACTCCATTGTGCAAGCCTGTTGCCAGTGGAGGCATTGCATTGTCAGGAAGGAGACAATCATCCACACTGATCATAAGTCATTGCAGTTCATGCAAACACAAGGAAAATTGCAAAATGACCACCATCAGAAGTGGTCCACATATTTGTAGCAGTTCAACCTCAACATCAATTATAAAACAGGAAGTACCAACCAAGTCGTTGATTTCCTCAACCGACCTCCTGTAGTGACACTCACCAAAGTGCCTTTTTCTTGTCTCCATGAGACCTCCAAATGGCCCCACCTCTATGAGACAGATCTTGACTTCACCAACACCTATCATATGTTGGGCGCAAACACAACTTTCATCAATTTCCATCTTAAGGATGGGTTTTTGATCCATCTGGGCTATCTATGCATTCCATGAAGCGAGCGAGCAAAGATGATTTGGGAATCCCACTACAGTCGGGTGGTAGGACACTTTGACATGGAAAATATACTGGCAATGTTGCAGCGACATTTCTACTGGACGAAAATTCGACAGGATGTCAAAAAGTATATATGATCTTGCACTACCTAGGATATTTCCAAACCAACCATTAAGAAACAAGGCCTGTAGAGTCCTCTTCCTACTCCTGAAAGGCCCTGGGAATCCATATCAATGGACTATATGTCGGGCCTTCCATCCTCCAAGCGGGGAAATGACTGTGTGTTTGTGGTTGTTGATCTTTTTTCCAAGATGGCGATTATGGCCACCTTCAAGAAGAGCATCAAAGTGGAGGCTACTTCGAAGATCTTATTTGAACGAGTGTGGGTCCACTTGGGGATCCCATAAACCATTATCTCATATCGATGCAATCGGTTTCTCATCATATTCTGGTCGAGCCTATGGTCACTATTGGACACCAAACTCACCAATTCCACTTCCTTCTACCCCCAAGAAGATGTCCAAATTGAGGTCATCAACCAGATGATCGTGCACATCCTGTGCATGTACAATTCCAAGCACCCCCACAGCTGGGATGAGATTCTTCCCTATGTTCAACACAACTACAACAAATCCATACATAACTCAACTGGCCACATCCCCTTTTAAGTGGGGTTGGGATTTCAACCGTTGGGTCCCATGGATGTTGCACTACCCCTTGCGGCCACCCAAAAAGACTCATCGCATGCTTCAAATGGAGTTGACAAAGACACTCGATTCATTGAGAAGATCCAACACATCCACCAACAAGTTCAGGATATTTTATAGAAGTATAATTCTAAGTACAAGAAGCACCATTATCAATGGCATGTGCCACACCAGTTTTAGGTGGGAGACAAAGTTTGGTTGCACTTGCAAAAAGAACACCTTATAGGGCCTCATCGGAAGCTTCGTCCACTCCGTTGGAAGTGGGATGAAAGGCCTATTTATATAAGAATATTGGATTACATTCTAAAATATAATGCATGCATAAGGAAAATGAAAATGAAGTTAACCTATATGCTTAGTGAATGTGAAGAATGCATGGGTTCAGGATTAAATTGTGAACCAAGATCTTGATGTTGTAGCATGTTGAATTACCAAAGAAAGTCAAGATGAAACTTGGCTAAAACTGCTCAAGGAATAGAGCAAGAAAATCCCAAAAGGGATAGATTGCAGAAGCAAATAAGGAGGAAAGGAGGAGAAACACTTTTATCATTTTAAAAATATGAGTTTCTTAACAAAGTTCTAAGACTTAAAAGAACAGTTGTGAAAACAAGTACAATTGGTAAAAGGAAAATAAAAAAATAAGTATGTTTAAATGAATAGGCTTGGTTGAGCCATGTTAAGTAAAGGCAGTGAGGCCTTGGAATAAATCAGTTGGACTAAGAGTCCCAGGCTATGTAGAAGGAGTTGGAAAAAGGGAAGAGTCACTTGACTCCTTTTTTGTTGTTTATGGTGTATCTCTGGGATGAGAAACTGGTATGTTGATGCATGTAAGTGTTTTGGCATGAGAATGTTGATAGTTTCATGATTATAAAGACAACAAAAATATTTTTATGTTTACACTTAGGAGAAAAATGAGGATAATTTAATCGAGTGAATAGAGATATGTTGGGGCATATCTGAAAATGATTTATTGATTTAAATGCTATGATACATGCATTTTATTTTACATAAAAACTAATATGATTCTAAATGTGATGATGCATGTTATATGTAAAAAAAAATGGAACTATTGGGGAAGACAACTGCCAATGATGGAAAACCTTAGGTAGAATATAATTACAAAAACATTGTTGATAGAAAATAATGTTGAAGGGAATTAGGAGTCCCCATGATCCGGATTTATGAGAAGAACAAAATGAATAACAAATTCAATACAATAACACAGAGACAAAGAGAAAAAAAACATATATCCATTGAACAATAAATGATCTAGGAGGATCTCGGTGGCCACCCACTTTGTGAAACTGGCTCAAAACAGTTCTTTGGAAACTTACTATTTTTAGCAATTTTTCGGTGTCTGAACTTTCGTGGCCATTTTGAGGGCCTAAACGACATTTTTTCGTGATCAAGAACCTCAATGATGGCTAAAGGATGGCCAAAGTATATTTTTGAACCCTCTAAATGAATCTATGTGCCAATACCTTTCCAACGAGTTATTGTGCACCCTAAACAGAGATCGTATGCAAACATTACGACCCAGGGAAGTTGATGTACTAACTTACTCCAACGGGGCCCACATGAGTTTTGGCACTTCATCTCCTAGGGATAGATTTTTGGATGTCTAGGGTTTTGGATTTCATTTTTATTGTAAAAATTCCTTCAGAGCCTCATTGTACTCATCTTCTGGTGAATGAGTGTAGCCGTCACATCTCTTCTCAGAGATAAGCTACCACCATTCGAATAGAGAAAAGATTACTTTTATGCTCCTCAAAGCCCTCACCCATGTCAAAGATTGGTGGGAGACTTTATGTGATCAAAAGTAAATGGAGGAACCCTCATTATTTACAGTCACCAATTTTTCAAGGATGTTATTAAGAAAAAATACTACCGCGTTGGAATTTATGACGACTTGTGTACAAAATGGATCACACTGCGGTAGGAAAGGGACCAAGAAGTGCCAAAGTTCACAAATATATTCCATACCTTGCACACCAATATGGGTATCAAATATTTTGAGCGACATCTGCTGCTAGAGTATCACAGTTCCCTACATAGATACATATAGGTAGAAATATAGTTTTTGGACATATCGTCCTTAGGCGCGGCGTATCGATATGCTGTCAAAATCGAGTAGAAGCTTAAACAAAATACACAACAGTTTGGGTTTGGGAACCCCTCACAATAGAAGAAGAGAAATGGAATCCCCAACCCACAAAAAAAATGACATAACAAATATGGATAGCCTCGAGAAAACTAGTCGAAGACATAAGTAAAGACGAACAACAGAAAGACGAAGAAGGATACTAGGAAGTGGTGTGATTTCCATAAGAGCCTATGGAATAAAACTATTGATTGCTGCTCATAGAATTCATTAGTGGAAGAGGTGAAAGCCTATGAATTGAATACATTTTTTGACTCTGAGACAGAACTAGAAAAAGGGAGACAGATCACTGACGTGGAACCCAGTTCCACCGTTGCTACCACCAAGATGCATCCCAGTGTACTTCATGATCCAGACGAAGGCAAGTTCCTATTTCATTCACAGATGTGGGTGAAAGGCACTCTGCTTCACTTCATCATTGATAGCGGTATATAGAAGAACCTCATCTTGGTGGAGGTCGTCAAACAGCTAGCCCTGTCGACAAGACCACACCCGAGACCCTACACCATCGGATGGCTCTGCCAAGGGAGCAACGTTCATGTCAACCAACAGTGTTGCCTACCGTATGACATCAAGGAATTCAAAGATGAGGTATTGTGTGATGTTTCTCCCCTTGAAGTTTGTGATATTTTTTTGGGACAACCTTATTTATGGAAACATCATGTTGTATATGATTCTAGGCCTTGTAGTGTTATTATTATTTTGAACAGGAAATTGTACAGGATACCTGAGATAGTCCCACCTAGTGTAATTTCCTTGATCTATGCCAAGAAATATAGGAAGGTCATCTCTAATACCAAGAAGTTTTTCTTATTTTTTATTCTCTCTTAGAGTGAACGAAAGATTGCAGCCACATCCATAGCCTATGCAAATGACCTCTCCATGTAGCAGAAGCAAGTGGACAAGGTCGTGGAAGAATACAAAGATATCTTCTTCTCACCTACTAGGGTGCCTCTGCACTGTCAGGTCAATCATTCCATCGGTTTGACCCCCGACGCACTGCTACCCAATGGACCAGTCTATCATCGCTCTCTTTTAGAAAATGAGGAGATCCATCGTCATATCCAAGAAATTATCCACAAGGGGCACATCCGACCCAAATCATCTCCATGTGCCAGCTCGATCATTCTTGTGTAGAAGAAATATGGGACTTGATGACTCTACATTGATTATCGGGGATAAATAAAATCACAGTCAGGGACTGGTACTCATTTTCCCAAGTTGAAAATCTCCTTGACCAAATCAAGGGATCCAAATACTTCAGTAAGATTGATTTGAAGTCTGGCTACCATCAAGTCCCAATAGAGTAGACAGATGTATGGAAGATTGCCTTCAAGTAAAAAGAAGGTATTTTTTAATGGTTGGTCATGCCCTTTTGTTTGACAAATTCCCCAACAAATTTCATGAGGTTGATGGACGATATCTTGTGGCCTTTCACCAATTGTTTTGTAGTGGTGTACCTTGATGAAATTCTCATCTACAACAAGACTTGGGAGGAACACTTGCAACACATTCAATAGGTTCTACACACTCTGTGGCAGCACAAGATATATGCTAACTTGGAAAAATTCTCCTTTGACATGGATATATTCCACTACCTAGAATACATTGTTGATGTGCATGGTGTGCATGTGGATCCAACCAAGATCCAAGTCATCCATACCTGGCCATCCCCAACCACGCTCACTGATCTTCGAAGCTTCTTAGGCCTTGCCAATTTCTATCGCAGGTCTGTGTTTGGATTCTCCCATATTGCATGGGCCCTCAGAAAAATAACCAGAGGTGGTGGTAAGGGAAAATTTGTGTGGGGATTGTCCCAACATAAATAGTTCGATGATCTGAAGTAGCGCTTGTGCTCCGCCCAAATGATTTCATTACCTAACCTGCAACAAAATTTTGAGATTGAGACAGATTCCTTATACTATGTTGTGGGCACAATCATCACTCAACACACCCACCCTATGTCCTATCATAGTTAGACACTATCATATGGCGTCCATAAGTACCCTAATTACGACAAATAAATGTACTCCATTGTGCAAGCTTGTCGCCAGTGGAGACATTACATTCTCAGGAAGGATACAATCATTGGCACTGATCATAAGCCATTGCATTTCATGCAAACATAAGGAAAATTGCAGAATGACTGCCATTAGAAGTGGTGCACATATTTGCAGCAGTTCCACCTCAACATCATGTATAAAACAGGAAGTACCAACCAAGTTGTTGATTTCCTCAACCGAACTCCAGTAGTGACTCTCACCAAAGTGCTTGATTCTTGTGTCCATTAGACCTCCAAATGGCCCCACCTCTATGAGACAAATCCCGACTTCACCAACACCTATCATATGTTGGGCGCAAACACAACTTTCATCGATTTCCATCTTAAGGATGGGTTGTTGATCCATCTAGGCCATCTATGCATTCCATGAAGTGAGTGAGCAAAGCTAATTTGGGAATCCCACTACAGTTGGATGGCCAAACACTTCGACATGGAAAATACAGTGGCAATGTTGCAACGACATTTCTATTGGATGAAAATTCGACAGGATGTCAGCAAGTATATTCAATCCTGCACTACCTAGGCTATTTCCAAACCGACCATTAAGAAACAAGGCCTGTACTCTCCTCTTCCTACTCCCAAAAGGCCTTGGAAATCCATCTCAATGGACTATATGTCGGGACTTCCATCCTCCAAGCAGGGAAATGATTGTGTTTCTATGGTTGTTGATCTCTTTTCCAAAATGGGAATTATGGCCACCTACAAGAAGAGCATCATAGTGGAGGATACTTCCAAGATCTTATTTGAACGAGTGTGGGTCCACTTTTGGATCTGATAAACCATTATCTCATATCGAGACAATCGATTTCTCATCACATTCTGGTCAAGCCTCTGGTCATTATTGGACACCAAACTCACCAAGCCCACTTCCTTCCACCCCCAAGTCGATGGCCAAACCAAGTTCATCTACCAGATGATCATGCACATCCTATGCATGTACGATTCCAAGAAACCCCACACCTAGGATGAGAGTCTTCCCTATTTTCAGCACAACTACAACAGAGCCATACATAACTCAACCGGCCACATCCCCTTTCAGGTGGGGTTGGGATTTCAACCATTAGGTCCCATGGATGTTGCATTGCTCCTTGCAGCCACCCAGAAGGACTCATTGCATGCTTCAAATGGAGCTAAAAAGGATACCCATCTCATTGAGCAGATCCAACACATCCACCATCAGGTTTAGGATATTTTATAGAAGTATAATGCCATGATCAACAGTGTGTGCCACACTAGTTTCAGGTGGGAGAAAAAGTTTGGTTGCACTTGAAAAAAGAACGCCTTATAAGGCCTCATCGAAAGATTCACCCACTCTATTATGGACCCTACACCATCACCAAGGTTGCGGGTGACAATTCTTTTGAGCTCAACCTTCCCCCATTCCTTGGATTACACCCAGTATTCAATGTGGACCTCCTTTGGCCTTATTTTCCACCATTATTCGACACCTCAGAGATAGAAGAATAATTGACACCAACGGAGCTCAACCCCAAAGAAATGGAACAAGAATCCACTGCTCATATCGTGGACACATAGGTCAAGGGCACTCACCAAAAAAAATCCATCTTTATTGGGTTGTCAAAGTAGGGCAACTCTTACAACAAGGAAAGTGGCTCACTCGAGGCCAAATTCAGTAGAAATTTCCTCATATGATGGGGGAAATCAACACAATATTGCTTCCTAATGGGGGAGGATTGATCCAGGAGGATCTCGGTGGCCACCCGCCTTGTTGAACTAGCTCAAAACAGTTCTTTGGAAACTTACTATTTTTAGCAGTTTTTCAGTTTCTGAACTTCTGGGGCCATTTTGAGGGCCTAAATGATGCTTTTTAGTGACCAGACACATCAATGATAATGAAAGGCTTTGATTGATCCTCATAAATTAATCTCCTCCTCAATAAATTTCCAATGATCTATCATGAACCCTAAACAGAGATCGTATGCAAAAGTTACAACCCCGGGAAGTTGATGTGCTAACTTACCCCAATGGGGCCCACATGACTTTTGGCCCTTCATCTCCTAGGGTCAGGTTTTACGACGTGTAGGTTTTTGGTTTTCATTTTTATTGTAAAAATGACTTCAAAGACTCATTGTACTCATCTTCTTCGGAATGAGCGTAGACGTCACATCTCTTCTTAGAGATAAGCTGCCACCATTCTAGCAAGCTTGTTTCAATTTGCATTTTACAGTTTCAACATATTTCTTATTTAATATAAATTCAATTTTACTGTATATCTATTGTTATTCACTTTGTTTCTGTGTTAATATTATAAATATGTGTTTTCATTTCATTCTACTCATAAATTTGGATCAATAACTTCTATTGAATAAAGAAAATAGGCTGAAATTGTAAAACTGCAAAACTGAAAACAACTTGCTCGAATGGTGGTAGCTATCTCTGAGAAGAGATGTGGCTTCTACATGCATTTGTCTAAGTAGAATGATTATAATGAGGCTCCAGAGGCCTTTTTAACATTACTCATGAATTCCAAAACCCTAGACATCCAAAACCCTAACCCTAGGAGATGAAACACCAAAAGTTATGTGGGCCCTAATGGGTAAGTTGGTACCTCAACTTCTCGGGGTCATAACTTTTTCATACGACCTCTATTTTAGGTGTGTGATAGCCCATTGGAAAGGTATTTTCTAGAACTACACATTATGTCAGCAAACTCTAACTCCATCTATAATTTGACTGTTGAAAGCCAAAAAAACATTATTTAGGGACCCAAAATGGCCTTGGAAGTACAAAACGATGTACTGACATGAAAACTTCTAAACTAATCTAGTTGGAATAGGTGGGATGCCTAAGATATCCACCTGGATGATGTGTAGGGATTCAGGATATCCCTGGAAGTGCAGAACCCACAATTACAAAGAAATTTCATCATTACAGAGAAATGTGTTGACTAAAAACTGTCAAGATGAGTTAGTTGGAATAGGTGGGTGACCACCAATATCCACCTAGATTAGTCCTCACCCCTTAGGAAGCAATTGTCTCCATTGCGTTGAGTTCCCCCATCAAGTGAGGAAATTTCTGTTGAATTTGGTCTCAGGTGATCCACTTTCCTTGGTGCAAGAGTTGGTCTTCTTTAGCAACCCGATAAACATGGATCCTTTGTTAGCGAGTTCCCTTGACTTGTGTTTCCACTATTTGATCAGTGTATGCATGTTCCATGTAGTCAAGGTTGAGATCTGTTGGTGTCAATTGTTCTGCGATCTCCGAGGTGTCCATTAATGGTGGAAAATATGGACGAAGGATGTTCGCATTGAAAATTGGGTGCAAGCCAAGGAAGGGGGGAGTGTTGAGATCAAAATCATTGTCACCCATAGCCTTGGTGATAGTGTAAGGCCCATATAGAAGTGGACAGAGCTTCCGACAGGGCATTGTAAGGTGTTCTTTCTGCAAATGTAACCATACCTTGTCTCCCACCTGAAACTTGTGTGGTACAAGTTGTTGATCATGGCACTACTTGTACTTAGAATTGGATTTCTTCAAAATATCATGGACTTGTTGGAATATGTGATGAATTCGATCAATGAATCTGGTGGATTTTTCAGCCTTAGACTGAACATGAGAAGAGTCTTCCTGTGTGGTTTCAAGAGGTAGTGCAACATCAATGGGACCTAAGGGTTGGAATCCCAACCCCACCTGAAATGGGCTATGGTCAGTGGAGCTATGGAGAGCCCTGTTGTAGCTATGATGAGCATAAGGAAGACTCTCATCCCATGTATGCATATTCTTAGATTTATACATGCGCAAGATGTGCATAATCATCTTATTGATGACCTTTATTTGGACATCGATTTGGGGGTGGAAGGAAATGGATTTAGTGATCTTGGTTTCTAGCAGTGACCAAAGACTCAACCAAAATGTGTTGAGGAACATGTTGTCCTGATCTGAGATGATGGTCTATGGTATCCCAAAATGGACCCACACTCGTTTGAAGAAGAGCTTGGCATTATATGCCAATGTGATGCTCTTATTGCAAGCTGTGAAAATGGCCATATTCAAAAAATGATCAACCACCACAAATACATAATCCTTTCCTTTCTTGGTGGATGGAATGCCAAACATGTAATCCATCGAGATGGATTCCCAAGGCTTCTCGGGAGTAGGAAGAGGGGTGTATAAGCCTTTATTCTTGATGGTTGGCTTGGAAATGGCACATGCAGTGAAATATTTGATATATATTTTTATGTCATGTTGAAGTTTTGGCCAATAATTTTTTTTTTGTAGAACGACCACAATTTTCTCCATGCCAAAATGTCCTGCCATGTGAATGTAGTGAGCCTCCCAAATCATCTTTGAATTCTCTCTTTCGGGAACATAGAGGTGGTCTAAATGGAATAAAAATCCATCATAAATGTGAAAATCGATGACATTCATGCATGTACCCAAGAGTCGATAGGTGGTGGAGAAGTTAGAGTCACACTGATAAAGTTGTGGCCACTCAGATGCCTCATGCCCACAGGAATGGAGCACGATGGTGAGTGGAACAATGGGAGGTCGACTGAGGTAGTCAGTGACATGATTTGTGCTCCCTGTCTTATACTTTATGTTGAGATGAAACTATTACAGGTATGTGGACCAATTTTGATGGTGGTCATTCTGCAACTTCCCCTGTGTCTATATCAACTGCAAAGGCTTGTCATTAGTGTGGATGATTGTCTCCTTTCCCAAAATGTAATGTTTCCATTGATGACATGATTGGACAATGGAATACATTTCCTTGTCATATGTGGGGTATTTACGGAGTGTATTTGAGAGTGTATCACTATGGTATGCTATTGGATGACTGTGTTGACTGAGAACTGCACCTACAACATAGTCGAGGGAATCAGTGTCAATATCGAACGGTTGTTGCAGCTTGAGTAAGGAGAGTATTGGAGATGATCATAAGTGATGCTTCAGATAATCAAATGCTCATTTTTGTGACTTCCCCCATGCGAACGTTTCCTTTCCACTACCCTTGGTCACTTGGCCGAGGGCCCATGCAATATGGGATAATCCCAACACAAACCTTTGGTAGAAGTTGGAAAGTCCCAAGAATATCTGAAACTCGATTAGTGTGGTCAGTACTGGCTGGTCACAAATGAATTGGATCTTAGCTGGATCCACATGTACCCCATGCTCATCATCAATGTAGCCCAAGTATTGGACCATGTTCATGCCAAAGGAGCCTTTTACAAGTTGGCATATAGCTTGTGTTGTTGTAGCGTGCTCAAAACCTAATGAATACACTACATGTGCTCCTCCCAATTTATGTTGAAGATGAGGATGTCATCCAGATATACCACCACAAAAGAGTTGGTGAAGGGTCTCAATACATCATCCATCAACCTCATGAAATATGTTGGTGCATTTGTTATGCCAAAGGGCATGACCATCCATTCGAAGAGACCTTATTTAGATTAGAAAGTTGTCGTCCATACATCAGTTGGTTTGATTTGAAACTCGTGGTAGCCAAACATTAGGTCAATATTGTTGAAGAACTTTTCCCCCTTGATTTGGTCAAGAAGGTCATCAATTCAAGGAATTGGGTACCAGTTTGTGACTGTGATTTTGTTTAATTCTCTGTAATCAATGTAGAGCCGCCAGGTACCGTCTTTATTCTACACCAGTACAATCAGTCTTTTGCAAGGGGAGGATTTGGGTCAGATGTGCCACTTTTGAAGCATCTCTTGGATCTGGTGCTTGATTTTGTCATTTTCCATCAACGAGCGATGATGGAGTGGTCCATTAGGAAAATGTGCATTGGGGGTTCGATCAATTGGATGCTTGACTTGGCAGTGCATCGATAACTCGATGGGTGAGGAGAATATGTCTCTGTAGTCTTCCATGATCTATTCCACTTGATTCTACCACAAAGAGAGGCTCTATGTCGAGGTCACAGATGTGGCAGTGACCTTCTACTCACTATGAGAACGAATCACAAAGAAGAAAAAAATTTCGATCTGTGAGATGAACTTAATTCATTGCTTAGCAGAGATTAAAGAAATAGAGGTAGGCAGTGCTACCTATAGTATCATTTACAATTGTCTACCCAAATTAATAATAACACTGCGGTGTCTAGACTCATACACAAAATGTCGCTTCCATAAATATGGTTGGCCTAAAATAACATCACAAACTTCAAGGGGAGAAATATCACACAAAACCTCATCTTTGAAGGGCTTGATGTCGTAGGGAAGATGACATTGTTGGATGAAACAAAGATCTCTTCCTAGGTGAATCCAACGGATGGTTTAGTGTTGTGGGTGCAGTGTCATTGGAAGGTCCAACCACTTGATAACCTCTGCTAAGATCAGGTTCTTCTGACTTCCACTATTGTTGGCATAGGGGCAGACCCAGGGTTCAACGCTTCAATAGTGCACCAATGAAACCCTAACTACCGACCCTTTCGGCAACACCTGCGAAGTAGATGAAGTCTCACCTGAGGTAGAGGCAGGGGTGGTTGCAGGACTCAAATGTCTACCACCTAGCTGGGACACAGATCTGTGATTACACCACTCTAACAAATCACTTAGCAGTTAACATTCATCGGTATTTAACCTTTATTCACATCGCATATCCAAACCCTAATTATAGAACAACATAGTATTCTACCAAATCTAACACATCTAAGCACTTAGCATATGGAAAAATATCAATTCAAACATTCATTCACCTTACTAAGAACTAATCTAGTATACCAGATGCATCATATATAAAGATATCGACACTAAGCATAAATCACATCACTAACATACAACCATAATGCACAAAACAACCATAACACATGATATATGTGGTTCACCCCAGTGTGGGGCTATGTCCACCAACTCTTCGTCTTATTTATTATCTTTTGTCAATATCCTTACATGAACAAAGCCTCATAACCCACTCTGCATAGGATAGGAGATTTGTGTGCACCTTGCTAGATCATCTTTCCCCGACTTAGGTTTAAGAACAAATCCTTCTTACTGTCTATACAAAAGCTTCTTACAATCACTTGCATTTATCTCTGCAAGTTCTTAACACATCGCATGCACAAAGCATCCACAACTATTTTCACTTAGCACATTGGCCTCTTCCTACATCGCCTAGATATCTATTTATACATTACAAAATGGGCCCAAACATGGGTAAACCCATGGACCAACATCCCATACCCGTTACATAAACCCTAATCCCAAAAACTTCCCTAAAAATGGGTCGAGATCCCACGATCTCTTCTTTGACTTGCGCTACGCCTTTGACCAGCTCGTCGAAGTCCAAAAAGAGGTCAAACATGACCAAGGATATCCAAAACTTGATCAAGGGCCAAGAGGCCCCCAACACTCACTTGTGATTTGTCCCGAGTCACTCTGGTCTGGGTAACTCTGCCTCAAAATCCTTGAGCTTGGATCGAGCTTCTTCAACCTGTTGGTTCACAAAGGCCTCCTGTTCGGAAAACTCTTGAATAACTACCTCGTTCACAGGTCCTTCTAAGAATTGTTATACCGAAGTGACTACTTGTTCTAGCTCTGCTCCTCGAGCTTCAATCTCCTCAAAAAGTAGGCAAGATGCATCCTGGACTGGCTAGAGCTTTTGAGTCACTTCCATGACTTTGCTTTATATAGCATGGACCTGCTTCTGAGCCATGCATTGTTCTTGGGATATTTTCATCCTGTCAATTGTTGATAGGAGTTTCAACTGTGCTTGTACTACTGCTTCTTGCTGCTTTTCTTCTTGGAGCTATGACTCCATTGTCTTCAGTTCAGGGTCCTCGATAAGGTGCTCATAAGTCTGTGCACTGTGACTGATTAGATGTTTACATTCCATGGATAATTCTTTGATCCTTTCAACTGTGCTCTGGGCAGTTGCTTCTCTATGGTCTCGTACTTCCTGCAAAGTGCTTGACACTATTTGTAGCTCTAGTTATGTAACCCTCTATTGAAGCTATTGAATGGCTTCCACAATCTTTGCGACTTGATTCACTACCGGGTCTTCTTCCATCTTCTCCAAGCCTGTCATAGAGAAAAGTTCTATGTTGACTTCTTATTTAACTCTGACCTGATCCACGAGCAATATTTCTTTCTCCTATTGGATCTGTGCTTTATTTTCTTCGAACTTGGTTTGGAGTTCGTCCTTCTCCTGCTGCATAACTCGATGTTTCTCTATGACTTCCTCTTGTTCTTGCTTCAGGGCCACTATGGCCTTTTCTTTTTCTTCCTGCACACGACGAAGGTGAGCTTCGGTTGCGTCATCTATTCTATAGAGTTGGGCAGGCTCATCTCCCAACTCTAGTTCTTTTGATGGTGGGGGCGCAGTGGACATTGCGTGCTGGAGTGAAGGGCTTGTTGTACTCCTCTCAGCTCTATCTCAATTCTATCATACATGGCTTCTTATTTGTCTTTATGTCTCTTCAAAATATCTTCTGAGGCATCAGATACAACTGCAATAATGAAGTCAAAGTCATCAACTGTGAGTACATTCTACAGCTTCGGCTTACTCGCTTTGGACTTCTTCCACGATGTAGGTTTCATGGGGGAAACATTTCTTTTCTTGGATGTCTCTGCCTCTTCAAGGGGGTTCTTAGGCAGTGTTACTTCACCTTTCTTCTTCTTGTATTCTTCCCCTTCTTTTTCTTATTTGTCCACTTCATCATCTCCTCCTCCGCTAGGTGAATCAAATGTAGTCTCTTCTGATGTGTTGTGTATTTCCTATACATCTTCCTTCTTTTTCTTCCTATTGTTGTTGGGTGCATCATACTCTTCGCGAGTAACCACCAGAATTCCAATGAGGTTGGGATCGAACAATGTTGCCTGGTCGACTGGTATAAGGAACTCTACGGGCCATTCCTTAGTGATTTCTTCCAGGTCCTCCTCTGTGAGCTTGTAGTAGGAATTAATCTCTTCTTTACTTTTGTCTGTGCATGCAGTAATATAAATAAAATGCCTATATGTGTAGAACTTCATAAGGGGCCTGAACCTATCCAGGGTGTTCAACGTCATATGAGGGAAAGATTCAATAGCCCTCTTCAGTTGCAGGTAGTAGGTATGTAATACTATGTTTGAACCATTTTTTGGCATAGGGGAAAACCAAGGTTCAACGCTTCAACAATGCACCAAAAAAACCCTAACTACCGGCCCTTTCGGCAACACCTGCGAAGCAGATGAAGTCTCACCTAAGGTAGAGGCAGGGGTGGTTGCGGGACTCAAATATCTACAACCTAGCTGGGACACATATCTGTGATTACACCACTCTAACAAAGAACTTAGTAGTTAGCATTCATCAGTATTTAACCTTTATTCACATCGCAGATCCAAACCCTAATTATAGAACAATGCAATATTCTACTAGATCTAACACATCTAAGCACTTAGCATATGGAAAAATATCAGGTCTAACATTCATTCACCTTACTAAGCACTAAGCTAGTATACCAGATGCATCATATATAAAGATATCGACACTAATCATAAATCACATCACTAACATACAACCATAATGCACAAAAAAACCATAACACAGGATATACGTGGTTCACCCCAGTGTGGGGCTACGTCCACCAACTCTTCATCTTCTTTATTATATTCTATCAATCTCCTTACATGCACAAATCCTCACAACCCACTCCACATAGGACACTAGATCTGTGCGCACCTCACTAGATCATCCTTCCTTGACCTACGTTTAAGCACAAAGCCTTCTTATTGTATATACACAAGCTTCTTACAATCACTTGCACTTAGCTCTGCAAGTTCTTAACACATCACATGCACAAAGAATCCACAAATATTCACACTTAACACATTGGCCTCTTCCTACATCGCCTAGATATCTATTTATACATTACAAAATGGTCCCAAACATGGGTAAACCCATGGGCCGACATACCATACCCGTTACATAAACCCTAATCCAAAAAACTGCCCTAAAAAGGGGTCGAGATCCCGCAATCTCTGCTTAGACTTGCGCTCCACCTTCGAACAACCTATCGAAGTCCCAAAAGAGGTCAAACATGACCAAGGATCTCCAAAACTTGGTCAAGGGCCAACAACTATCGACAATGAAATGAAGTAGAGCCCCTTTACCCACATCTGTGAGTGAAAGAGGCGTTCCCTTTCCTCTAGTTCTTCTAGTTCACTTGGCTGGACTTGGTGGTAGTGATAGTGGAAATGGGTTCAACATTGATAATCTACTTCCCTCTTTCTAGATTTTATTTGGATTCAGAATCCGCCTTTGACTCGGAAGCTTTCATCTCGACCACCAGTGATTGCTTGGAGAAACATTCTTCGGTGTTGTGCCAAGGGATTTTATGGTATTCACACCACTTTCTTGTGTCCTTCTTCAACTTCTTATTACCCTTCTTGGGTTTCGTCTTGGAATGGTTTTCCTAAGAGTGGCCATATTTTCTCTATCCCTTGTTTTGTGGGTTAGGGCCACCTTTTCCCTACTTCGATTGTGAGGAGTTTGCAGATCCAAACTCTCACCTCTTCTGCTTAAATTTTTCTCGATCTTTATAGCATATCTATAAGCCACACCTAATGATGTGATTTCCAGAAACTCCATTTCTATTTGAATTTATAAATGCATATAGTCGTGGTATTTGAGCACCAGATGTCATTTAGAGTCTTTGATACCCAATTTGGTGCACAGGGTCTGGAAAATATTGGTGAAATATGGTATTGTTTGGTCCCTTTCCTGACGCGGCGTGGTCCATCTTGTGTACTGGTCCTCGTAGATTCCAACAAGGTAGTACTATTATTTAATGGAATCCCTGAAGGAATCCCATATGGGGGTGATTGAAAATATTGAATATTCCTCTATGGCCCTCTTCTCAGAGTAAGTATCCCACTAGCCCTTAACATGGGGGACGACCTTGAGGAGTGAAAAAGTAATATTTTCCCTATCAGAAAAATTGTGGACCAAAAAATACCCTTCAAGTAGATTCAAACATTTATCTACAACATCCACATCTATCATTCCTTCAAATAATGGAATATAAAAATTTACCTATACCTTGAAGGGGGTTGTGTGGCTGCTTGATGAAGATGGATCTCCTATGGACATTCGTCGAAGGATTTGTGCAAATTTGTCCATCATTTTTTTTCCTTTTTCATGCAAGGGATTCCTTGAGCAACAATTTAAAAGGATCCCCTACTCCATCATCTTTCTTCTCATCCCCCATGAGTTTTTTTCAGGCTCGACATGGTCAATATTGCAAAGGATCGACTGGTTCGAGTCCCAAATTATTGTATCCAGATATTGTCGAGGAAATGCATAAAGAAAAACAAATGAAGAGGAAAGGCCTGGTACCACTGATCCATATTTATTAGAGGAACGAAATGAATAATAGATTGAATACAATAACATAGAGATACAAAGAACAACAACAGATATCCAATGAACAATAACTTCTATGGAATAAAGAAAACAAGTTGAAACTGTAAAACTGTAGAAATGAAAACAACTTGCTCAAATGGTGGTAGCTATATCCGAGAAGAGATGTGGCTACCATGCACATTTGTCTGAGCCGAATGATTACAGTGAAGCTCCAGAGCAATTTTTAACATTACGCATGAATGCGAAAACCCTAGACATCCAAAAACCTAACCCTAGGAGATACCAAAAGTTATGTGGGCCCTGATCGGTAAGTTGGTACCTCAACTTCCCGGGTTGTAACTTTTGCATACGACCTCCATTTTAGGCATGTGATAGCCTCTTGGAAAGGTATTTTCATGAACTACACATTAAGTCCTCTAACTCTAACTCTGTCTAGAATTTGACTCTGGAAAGACAAAAAAACATTGTTTAGGGCCCCAAAACAACCCTGGAAGTACAAAAACATGTACTGACATGAAAAATTCTAAAACAAGCCAGTTGGAATAGGTGCGCATCCACCAATATCCACCTAGATGATGTGTAGGGCTTAAGGACAACCACGAAAGTGCAAAACCCACAATTACAAATAATGTTCATCATTACAGAGAAACTTGTTGAACTAAAAACTGTCAAGATGAGCCAGTTGGAATAGGTGGGTGGTCACCAATATCCACCTAGATCACCCCATGAAGCACCATTGATGAGGTAATATAAGAAAAGGTGTTAGTATCCATAATATGTATAAAATTGTTTGTGTCTATGTGGCATAAGATTTGGAAGGGATTGGGTAATAATCCCTTCTGAAATATTTTATTATTTTAATGATATGAAAATGAATTTGAATGTTTGTTCTATGCCATTGATACCCGAGAAGGGTAAGATTCAGGAAGAAGAACCTAAAAAATGAGAGGTATGAACCCTTACAGCCAAGGATGATTAAGATCCTTGCAAGAAATTTCGTAAACATATGTGTCATGAATGCATTGACCCATTGGGAATGATTGGGAACGAAACTTCTCATAAGTAGCACATTGATTGAATGCATTGATGAAATGCATGTCTACATGAGAGGGAAGATAATGGATTTCCCAGTATGGAACGAGGACCTTCCAATATTTTATACAATTGCAATGATTTTAGAAAGAGGAATCAGGTGGCCATTAATGTTGACACCCTGGTTACTAGTGAAGAAAGAATGTTTGACTGCATTCATGAGAAACTTTAAGATTTATGTGTACTGATTTGAGGCTATGATTAGCTCAAATCAAGAAGATCAACCCTGTTGTAAAAATGAATTTGGAAAGGAAATCCATGTGGTGAGAAGTTGGTTGATTTCCAACACACCGTGGAAAGAGTGCCTAACATGAAAAGTAATAATCTAAAATCAATGCAAGGGTGCATTGTGTGTGAATGTGGCCATGGGCATTGGTACATTGATTAAATCCATTTAATGTTGAATTTCATTTGGAAAAGTTTGGTATGCTGAAATGATGCATATGTAAGGAATGATGTTTTACTTTATTTTAGATAAATATGATGCAGTTATTAGACTGCACAAATTAAGAATTGTTGGTAAGGCCATTGTAAATTTGCAATGTGAATATATATGCATGATAAACTAACAATTTGTTTGGTTGTGTAAAGATTGAATTGCAAGAACGAGGGTCTTGGAAATGGAAATGCTATAAGCCCATGAGGAAGACCAATGCATGTTGGTTGTAAAGAGACAAACTGTTATGAGAAGGAAATATCATGCTTGTGAACTATGGCTCCAATATGGAATAGATATGAAAATGAAATGAAATTGTGAATTTGAAACCTGTGGGTAATAGATTTGGGAATAATTTTTTAATGAAAATTAATGAAAATATCTCACAAATTGTTGTATGCTCCAGGGAGGACAGACGATGGGTTTCAAATAAGAAAGCATGGAAGAGGGATACTATTGTGACAAAATAAATTGTGATAAGTCATGATCACCATAAATAATGTTGTGTTGTGGTAACACGAGATGAAGGGATTCTTCCGATAGAGAAAGCCAAAGAGACACCTCAATAGAGAAAGCTTGGGAGACACTTCAGTTGTAATACTTAGTGAATTATTTGACACTCTTCTTGTGCGAGAAATCCTAGGCAGGAAAGATGGATCACCTGAGGGACTGTATAGAGAAGAAGGAGATTCTTGAGCCTGAGCCCAAAAAGAGAGTGACCGCAAGGAAGGGGAGACTTCGATAGCTCTTGCCAAATAATCAGTGGAGTCTTTAAAATTTTGTCATATGTTGATTGGGATCATGCACACAATGGGTATGAAAAGGAAAATGGTGATTCAAGTAAATATGGCATCCATATGGATACAGATCCATGAAATACACAGATAAGTATTGTGTTGATATGTGAAATTTTTTTCCTTTGAGTTATGAACAAAAATAAAATGTTTTTGCATGAAATTTAACTTAATATTCTTATTGTTTGGAATTATTGTAGGCATATTCTAAGTGTCGATAGTTTGGAAAGGACCATATCAAGAAGAAGAAAACATTAAGGAAGTAGTTGAAAGTTAATGTCATAGCAAGTGTTGCTGAAAACAACAACAAGGACGTTGTTCCTTTAAGGGGTAGGGGATTGTAGGACCCTTGTTTCCCCCAGTATGTAATTAATCATGTTTAATGATTGCCATGAAATGACATGCAAACAATGTAAATGTATTATTGTTTATTTGTATCTTCCAACAACTGACTGGGGGGTTGAAGCCTTGAGTATTGGCCATGAAACCACTAGAGGAAACTTAGAGAGGGGGTTCATTATGCCAAGATGACCCAAAATTCCTTGTTGAGATATTTTGGAATATTCAGACTTCTACTTAGTATTGATGAAAAGAAAAGCCAGTAATGAGAAAAGGAGTGGTGATTGAGCAACCAACCACCTCAATGAATGGAGGTATGGTAAAACCTAGCTAAGATAGCATAAACTACTATCCAATGGGTACCATTGAGTACCATGTCACACTTCCCAAGATAAACTATGTGCAAACCAAGTTCCTTCTAACAGAATATAGGAGATAGGTCGAGAACCTTCCCTAGTATTTTTTACATGTAGGAGACACATGAGGAAAAGAGAGAATTTTGAGCCTCCAGAAGGAAAAAAGGGGAGTCTCAGAGAAGGGAGTTGGTCGCAGGATTGATCTGAGAACCCATGAACCCATCCTGAGTTGAGAGGCCTCAAGATTGATGTTGGGAAGGCATCTGATAAACATTAGAGAGGCCCAAGCTAGGAGAGAGAGTTGTTGTGAAAGAACATGTGAATAAGCGTAGAGAGTTCCTTGGTGGTATCATGGCTTGGCACAGGGGTGGCCTATAGCCGAAGTGACTCAGCATGTACAGCCTATGGTTGGGTGGAAATGCGAACACCCACAGTTAGTCAGATGATTATGATTTGTAATAGATAAGTATCTTTGTGTTCTGTGTAATTTGGTAAATGAATGATTGATTCCTATATTGTATACCTAGATGTATAATTCTATTACATGGATAGAATGATGTTCCATTTTCAAGTATGTGCACTTGAATAGTGGTGGACCTATAAGAAGGTGATTTTTTTTAATTTTTTTATATCCTGTGTAGACAATAATTTGATAGTCATAATGGGTATCCTGTGAAAGGAAGGAAGAATTGTAACCATCCTCCTAGAAGGAATGACACCTTAACTGTAATAATGGTCTGAGGATGTCGAAGAGGGTAGTGAATTCAGAGTTATCTCCTAGATGTGGAGAAATCCAAGACCCTGAGCCTTGGAATCGTCACAGGTTTTAAACCCCAGCTATAAGAAGTGGATAAAGACACCTCACGTTAGGTATCAGAATACGCAGTGTCTTAGGAGGACCTCTACATGAACATAAAACCTTAACTCCCTACTAAACCTCCTATATTGCAATGAAGGTTTACAAGAGACATGAACCTCAACTTAAATGGTGAAAGGGACAAACTTAATGTTCTTTGTAGTGAAGGAGAGAGCCATGAAGGCCTAGTAAACCTTTATAAAGAACTTGAGAGAACTCTAGAATTGGCTAATTCCTTAAGTTGGGCATTAACCAGTCAAGGATCCAACGTAGAGTCGAGGAGAAATTACCACCGTTGATTTGAAGGGGAGGATAAATCTCAACCCTTCGTCGAGAAAGGTATTGTCATGTGGAGTGACTGAGTGTCGAGACTCATGCAAATTATGACGACACTAAACCCCTAGGAGGTAGTGTGGACCATTTATATGTAAGAAGAATCCCTCCGAAAAATATCTGAACCATTGATCCGTGTAAAGGTGTTATCAAATCTCTACTCTAGATCCCTGTAAACTCTTGTTTTTCCTCAGAGGATCGTGGCCATCGATTTGGTGTGATGGTTAGATCTAGACCCTTGGTGAATGTAGGAGTAGGATTTAATATTGGTCATTGATATGATGAGACAACATATCCTATATGTTCATCGTAGGGTACCGTTTGGAGTAAGTTGTAGTCCCAGAGGAAATGCACTCCAAAGGAGGAACTCTGAGAGTAGATCATGATTGTTGATGTGCAATGGACATGGGAACTCTGAGAGGATATCTGTACCATTGATCTTTCATGATCAGAGGAACTTCGAAAGGATATCTATATCGTTGATCTCCTGCCAAAGGGATCAAGAGGGTGGCATGGATGGTGTCTTGTGTCAAGAACGGATTGTGCCATGTGTCATGATGACTTGGTAGATATAGGTGAGAATCCATAGGAAAATTAATTATACGAGTCACTTGGCGATGGTGCCATGTGTCCAACAGAGAATGTTCCACGTATCAAGGTGACTAGGGCTCCTTGAGATACAACCCCGTGTTGAGTTATGTATGCCACATGTCTCTCTAGGTGGTAGGAAGTGGTAGGACCACATACCAGGACAATTGGCAAACTAAAGTGTCCTTATGGGTGATGCATGTCCCCATAGGAATGGTCCCCGGAGGACCCAAAAGCCTTTGTAGCATACATCGCAAGCTGGATGGTTAGATCTGAACACGGTTAGATCCCAGCCGTTCATCGAAGTTTGAAGGGTTGGAAAGGTTGTGTGTTGACCAATAATTTCGACGATGATAAGGGCATCGATGAAACAATGAGAGTCATTAATATTCTATTGGGTGAGAAATATATCCTCCATTGATTTCCAAGAAACTCTTCCGAGAGCAGAGGAAGAAAAAATATGTCACGATGATGTGTGGGTTCCAACATGGCAGACAACATGGCCAAGTGGTGACTGGTGTCACTACGTAATTGGTCCACAAGGCAAGATGGGTTTTGTTAGACAAAAAGGTCCTCCAAGCCTCTTTTTTAGCTCTCTAACCATTGGATATGCAAACCAGTGGATCTGAATCATTGATCTAAGTGAAATACCATCAGGGTTTAAGGGGGGGGAACTGTTAGGCAATGTTATGAAATGTCGATGACGATGAAAGGAGGAAATATATGGATAGTTTGTTGGTGCATTTTGGAGATTCAATCTCTACCATCAAATTGAGAAACATCCTATGGGAGGAGAGTTAATTGTCATGAAATTTGGAGTCACTGACTCACTTAGAGTCATTAGATGATCGACACGAGGTCCGTTAGATCTAGGATGGGTCCAATTAATGGATCGTCGTCGAAATTTTTGGTTGGGGTGTTGATGATAAACCCCATGTTATTTGGGATCGCCTACGTAACCAGATTCATAGGATGCTTGAACCAAGGAGGGTTGGATCTGGTGCAGTCTTGATATGGCATTTTCATAAGAATTTTTAGTGTTGGGTTGTTCAAGGCCATAACCCCGACAATGAAGAAGATGGGTGAAGGGATTGGATGTGTGAAATTAATGTGCTCGATGGAATATACCACATCGGATGACACACGTATTAAAAGGCCACATGGAAGTGAGGTGGCCTTGGGCCAATGGAGGCCTGAGAACTTTTAGAGGCCTTAACGTTTGACTCAAAACTCGGTTTGGAGAATGGTGACAGTCATTGGAAATCTCTTGATGAGAAAAAGAAAATGGTGTCATCAAGAAGAGGTATTGAGATTATTGTGAAAAAGAAAATATTTACTACCCATCCCTTAAAAGGGTACTTAGGGGGTTGGGTGTATTACAACATAGGTCTTCTTCGCACATGCATCCATCAAAAGAATAATTCTCACTTTCATCATCATCAGACAAGAATATCAAGGGTGACCCAGGTGGAGTTGGAGGATCTTGACATAAGATATGTTGAAAACATCTTTCCACGTCAGATCCTAGCATTAGGGCACATGATTCCCAACAAAATTATCCTTGGAATATTGATTGAACTTTGTAGTTTAACGAGACATGTTTAGTAATTTTTCCCAATTCTTCTTCCTTTATCAGGTCACGTTGAAGAAATACTAAGCTATGTACACTGGTAGTTCTTCTCCCATTTTTCTAAAATTTTGATCTTTAATGGAGAGGTTAACTTTTATTTTATTAATGTGATGGCCATTTGTCTCTCTATTGCTTCTCTTCTTGCATATTCAAGGAATTCATTGCATTCTTTCTTTTTCATAGGGTCCTTGAATGTTCTTCTCGTCCTTTTTGTAGATATTGCATGCTTAATTCATGCACGCTTGTCAGTAGGAATCGATGGAGCTCTTGCTGAAAACGTATTGAAATCTTGCTAATGTTTTTCCATGGTTAACATATCAACAACACAATTAAGTTTACCAAGTTTATATATAATATCAAAATCAAAATTTTGTAACCAAAGAAACGATTTTAGAATTCTAGAATTGTTATCTACCATTAGATTTTCATTTCTAAAAATTCCTGACATGATCTTCAAATTAATTCTGATAGTGAATCTGACAGGATTTAGGGAGAGCTTGAAATTATTAAGAATTTTCTTAACAACAAGAATCTCTTTATGGTTGGAGGAGTAATTAAGTTCAGCTCCTTTAAATGAACCAAATGCATAGCCACATATTACTTCAAAAACTCCATGCTTTTCAATGAGAACTCCACTTCAAGAGTTATTAGAAGCATCTATTTCTATGATTAAATATCATATTCCTTGTGGAAGGGATAATAATGGCAGTTGATAAACTTTTTCTTTGATTCTTTGCACATCTTTTGTCATATCTTCATTCCATCTTACTGGTTTTTTCTTCAACCTTTGTTGGAGTAAATATACATCTTTTGCTTGGCCTCTATAAAATTGTCTAATGTATTTTAGGCTGCCAAGAAATATTTGAAGCAGTGTCTTATCCAATATCTAGTCAGGAAAGTGAGAAAAGACTTTCAAAACATCTTCCTGAAGAATTATTTGACCTTTGTTTATCTTGAAGCCCAAAAATTCAATATATGTCTTCCCAATTTCCATTTTACTTTTTGAGATGGCAAGACCATGATGGAAGACCAATTGGTAAAATATTTGCAGATGTTTGAGATGTTCTTGTAGATTCTTTGAGCATATCAAAATATCATCTATATAGACTAATGCCCATGAGTAACCTCTGAAGTTGTCTTACATCCTTTTATGGAATTCATATGGGGAATTATTGTTGCCAAATGGGAGTACTTTCAATTGATATTGACCATGTGGGATGACAAAAGAAGTCTTTTATATGTCTTTTTATTCTATCTCGATTTGATAAAATCTAGATTTAAGGTCAATTTTTTTGAATATGGTACATCCTTCTATTCTTTGCAAAAAACAATATTTATTAGGAAGAGGATATTTGACAAGTTGCAAAACTTTATTCAGAGGTTTGTAGTTGAATATTTTTATCTCTAAATGTTTATTAGATACAAATTATTTTCATTCTCTGGAAATTTTAGATGGTTCAATAAGGCATTTTCCAAAAAGATCCTTAATTTTGTTTGCATCGAATTTTCTTTCATAGGGAGTCATGACTGTTGTAGAGGGTTTCTATGGAATGAGATTTTTTAGGGGATCAAAAGGCAGAGTAACAAAGTATTGTTATCTACTCCAAAATTCATTGGGGATTTCTGAAGTATAATTTTTTTCCATCTTAGTAGAAATTTCAGAAAGAGATTTATCTTTATGGATTTCTACATATGCAATACACCTTTCCTTTTTAGAAAATTATTCTAAAGGGACTTGGATGGGTCTAGGTTCTCTAGAAATGGTTTTTTCATTTTGGGTTACTTTGGTGTGATAAAGGGCATGAGACAATTATACCATTCATTATGCATCTAAAAACCATATTTACAAAATCTATACATACTGGAAAACTTTGGTAATGAATTCAAAAACTAGTATATAATCTTCATTGATATTATCTAATCTACTTGAAGAAAGTGCATCTTTCTGACCTTCAATGGTTACAGGGAAGTTTTCTACTTTACCCAAAATATTGGCAGGACTACCTTCAATTTCATTACCACGTTCATTCATCTTTTCCCAGTAGAATGCAGGAATGGAATTTATTTTTCCCAAGTTCATTTGGCAACCTAAGTCGATCATACAATCTAGTGGGTATGGTTTATGCTCAAGAGTGCAAAACCAAACTTTGATATAAATTTTATGTCCAAAAAATAGTCTCAATGAAGGCTCTATATGTTGTTCTTCCGATTTGTCTTCATCAATGTCTTCATGGAAGAAATAATGTTGGTGCTTGTGTTCTGAAGGTTCTTTTAGCACTCTAGCGTACTCTCTGGAATTTTCTTCCTTAGAGGAGTGATCTAGTTCTTTCTCTGCCACTTCCAACAAGTGGTTTAGATCCTCAATTTCACGGATCAAATTTCTAAGATTGTTTTGTTTATATTTTATTTGCAATCTTAACATTCTTGATTTGTCTTTCCTGAATAGTTGGTTGTATTTGTGTTGATCATGATACTCTTTATAGAGTTCTGTTGGATTATAATTAGTTGGATTTTTGTTCAAAGGCTGAGATTCTTCTTCTTTAACAGATTTGGCTTTGAGATGTTCCAAGATCTTTTTATTTTCTTCTTTTAGGTCTTGTCTCAACACATATTGATAGATGAGAATCTCAGACAATTCTTTGTCTATATATGTAAGTCTTTGTTGCAAATTCTGACCTTTCATTTTCTAGATGGAAAACATCCATAATGTATATTCTTGGGGACCCTCACACCCCCTAAATTTGGTGTATCGGAATTATAAGAGGAGGATTTTGAGGCAACAAATTTAGCTAAAGCTGGTATATCTGATTCAGAATTGTCATCATCAAAGGGAAGGAAGAGAACTTCTTCTCTTGCAGGATAGTCATCTTGAGAATAGACTGCTAGATCCCACCATTTTGGATCTAATTCATCTGTGAAGAATGTTGCAAGGTGTGGTTTATTTTTCTAGGAAGGGCCTCTGTTTTCCCAATGACCCTTTTTTCCACAAATAAAACATTTTTCGTTATCAGCAGGGGAAGACCTTTTCTTAAGATAATACTTTCCTTTTCTATGCCTTTTTATTTTAGAATACTTTTTATATCTATATGGCTTGTATGGGTGAAATCTTGGACCACTAGTATAAAATGGATTTTTTCTTCTTTTTACAACTGCAAGATTCATTAAGATGGCCATGATTATGGTGAACACAAGCCCAATCAGGCATTCAGACAATCGATTTTCAAAATCCAAGGGAAAACATAGAAGAATTCCTTTTAAAATCATTGGAGACTCTTTTCTCTAAGAAGTGTTCTTCCTAGACTTGGATTATATGGGCATGAAGTTGAGCTAATGAGAGACCTTTCATATCAATCTTTTTGTATTTGAGAAACTTCTCAACAACATCTCGAACATGAACTGGAAAACTTCTCAAACAATATTTGAGGAATTTTGGCTTATTTTCATTTCTAGAAGTAATTAGTAGGTTATTCATATAAAAAAAGTATTGCTCATGCTTCTTAAGATCGGAAAGTCGTTGAGACATAAAGATAAGTCAGTTTTCACTATAAAAAGCACATGATATTTACCTGCACAATGATCTTTTGGGTTCAGGTCAAACATTACTATGATTGTAAGTATGTATGTTGTTCTGCATTATTTAACTATTTATCTACCCTCGTCACACTATTTGTATTACAATTAAAAGAGATTCTACTCAACCCCGACTAACTGTTGAATAAACAGTGAAGGGAGTTTGGTGTTTTAATAATTGGGAGTGGTAGATGTGCATTATGTATTTTGGTAAGAATATTGATATGTATAGTTGAGTATAAAGTTTGATGTTCTGATAATTTGGATAGAAGATATATAATGGATAATATATATGACACGGATAAATCTTATAAAGGAAAAAAAAACGTATTTTCTTTTAGTATATATAAAAAAGTTTTTATATTATAATTTTTAATGGTGATGATGAGGATGGTTAACTTCCACTGAGATCAAAATTGGTCTGTTGGACCTTAATAAAATTAAGAGATTAGTTGGATTTGTTTAAAATGTCATTTTGATGCTTGAAAAGCGTTAAGAGAAGTGTTCCAAGATCACCAAAGTTTTGATGACTTAGAAGGTTAGGAAGGTTGGTATTGTGAAAAATATTTTGAAATTGGGATCTAACTTGGGTATATGCAAGGAATTTTAGGAGAAATTATTTTTCATCTTCAACCTTCTTGGTGTCACAAAGGTGACATATTCTTTCTTGCCATGGTGTTTTGGGGATTTCCCAATGCCTAGTTTCATTGTGCAATTCATGAGAATTAGTTCTTATTTTAGCAATATTGATTATCTTCTTTACACTAGTCAAAACATAGTGATACTTTTGATATTCAAGTTTAGGGTTAACCACCTCCTTATAATATCTTAATTTTATTTTATCCTCTAATTATTTATCACACCATATATTCTCCTTAAATTTAGCTTGTACAATATTTTTAATATCATCAATATTCTGTAGAATAACTTCTTCTTTTATTCCCCAATTATTTATCCAAGACTTCACATCATTATGCCATCCCTGCTTGACCCGTTGGTGATTTTGGATATATTCTAAAGCAATTTTGGGGTGCCTCTTATCATCCATGGTGTTTAGCTTGTTCTTGTACATTAAGTACCTAATCATAGCTGTGCTCTCAAAAGGGGAAAGACTAGATTCAATTATAATTTTATTTTATTCACATTATATATCTCATTTATATTAAGTTGTAAAATACATTTATATTTTGGGTTTTAATTAATTAATTATAGTATAATAATTTTAATAAAATGAAAATAAAAAATAAAAAATATTTATTTTAAGTGGGAATTTATTAAATTATTAAATATTTAAAATAAATCTATGTTAATTATCATCATTAGTGTAAGGCCTTCTGTGACACCCACTGACCGCATGTGCTCCTTAAGAAGATTCGATGACGAGATAGATGAAGAGCACAAGGAGGAAGCAATTGGTTGGGCAAGAACTTGTCTTATGGGCATGGAAAAGAGAACCATGGGGCACGATGGTGACGTACGAGCCCAAGGGGGCACACACCCTTCTTCCATCGTGATGGATGAGAGGGACTTGGGTTGTGCTTGGGAAAGGATGGGACAACTTGGGAGCATTCCCAAGGAGTGGAACCATCTTCCCTTGGCACCATGGGTGCATTGGAGAGGTTGGACGAATCCATCGACACACCCATGGAGAGTCACAACGATCAACACAAGGAAGAAAACAAGGAAAGGGGAATGTTCCCAAGGATGGGGAGCTTTGGTCCAAGAGATGCGATGGTTGATGGGTGGATGAGCTTGTTTGGGTGCACTGGGTCCATGAAGGGAAATGCCATTTCTTTTGGGTGTGACGATTCACGAAGGGGCGCAATAGACCCAAAGAACATGATCTTTCATATTGGTAACCCTTGGATTCCATATAAGATCACAAGATGCACAAACAAATTCAGAAGAAAGTGTGAAGCAAAGAAACATGAAGTAGACAAAGGTTGGGAACACAAGTGGGGTGCACCAAAGGCTGAGGAAAGGAGGAGCAATGTGGAAAGTTTTGGTGTGATAGATCTACAAGTCTGGACAATTTTGTTGTATGGGGTAGAGTTGTGAGACTCTTCCAATCTATGTAACTGGGATAATAGTGCTATCTTTGTAATGCATTGTTTCTATTTCGCAATATAATAAGTGAAGCCAGGTATTAAACATCATTGGTTCCTCCCACACAATATTTGTGTCTCTTTTGTTTCACATGTTTTCTGTTGTATGCCAAAATGACTAAGTGTTAAAGAATGTGAGCAAATGTCTAAGTATAAAATTGAGTTGCATAGAGTAAGAATGTGGCTCATTTGTAGCCTAGAATAGAGAATGGTTATGCTCTAGGTGAAGAGGCATAGTCCGAGTGAAGTATCCTTATTTGAGCAAAGATTCCAAGTGAGAACCGTCGCGGTGCTTCACGTCCACAAGATGCGAAGGTTGGACTTGGGAATGACTCTTGGGGTCATGAAAAATGGTATCAGAGTAGTTTTGCAACAAAGAAATTTGTGGAGACACAATGCACATTATGACAGGCTTTGCACAATATAGAAGTGGGGTGACCCAAGGTGGTGAAACTCTTTGAACATAGGCAGATGGAGTCTTATGACAAAACTAGGCCATGAATGACTCAAGGTAGTCTGAATCAAGTGTCCTGCCTTGACTTTATGTAGAAGAGACTTGGTTTGTTCAACAAACTAGGATCTATAGGGAATTGCAATGAACAACTTTGGAACCAAGTGATGGATGAACACAATCTAGGTATATTGTATTATGATTATGTTTGTCTTTTTTACTTAACACAAAAAGAGCGCGAACGCTCGGTTTGTAGGAAGCTATGAAGGATTTGTGCATTGGGTGCTTTGGGTGGAAAGCTTGGCAACCAAGACCATTAGTTGTGTTTTCTGGATCTAGTTATCAACGAAATAGCAATACAAGATATGGTTGACTCAAGAGCCTTGCATAAATTTCTGAAGACTGAGGAAGTGAAGGATTTGGGACTTAGAGTCTCCTCGTGCAGAGTTTGGTGAAGGATGTAAACTCTAAGTTAAAGGCATCAACTGGTGTTTCCTCCTCAATTCACATTCAACTTGACAAGTGGGAAGATTGGGATAGCTTCATAGTGATTCTTATGGCTGACTTTGAGGTGATTCTTAGGAAGGAGCTCCTAAAGAGGACACATTCATTCTTAATTCCATTGATATGGATTGGATCCTCACCAAAAACATTTTGTAAAAATGTATTAAACTTGTAATCATTATTTTTATTCTACTTTGTCTTTTTTTGGCAAAAGGGGAAGTGGAAACGAACCATGTGATGGTTGGACTTCCAAAGGAAGCACATTAAGAGAATGGCATCTGTAGAAAAGAGGGAACTATGGGGAGAGGCAAGTAGAAATAGGGAAGGATAGTAGTATAAGTTAGAGCTTGAAGAGGGTATCCTGCTTAAGGTTGAGTGGATGAAGGAGTTAATTTTCCTATTCACTCTCATCGAAGGTGTCTCTGAGTCACTTCCTATTGTAATATTGGTTTTCATAGTGAGTAACAATACACATAGTCTGTGTATATCTCACCCATTTGTAATTTCTCTTGAGAATAATAAAAATCCCATTTAAATGTTCACATCTATGAGTTAATGCATTGTGTTCTTTGGGTATTTTTACTATGCATTACGGTGGAATATACATTCTCCATTGAAGTATATTTTTATCCTGTAACACCCGTGTTATCACATGTAGATTTTCACTTTGTCAAATCCCTTGGCCTTTTGGAATTCTTGCAACGTTTTCAACCCCCTTGTCATTATGTTTCCAACTTAAGAAATTTTGCGTTACATTTTTCCATTCTCCTACTTTCTTAAAGTCTCTTATCCTTGTGTCATTTTGCACAAAAATCTCCAAGCCATTTTTTCCAAGCCCCTGCATTGCTTGCATCAACATTTTTCGAGGTTCTCATTTGTTTCGCCTTGCAATCCCTTGGTCTTGAGTTCTTGGTCTTTTTAAATGGTACCTAAATGATAATATTTCCTTATCCATATAAAAAATCATACCAAATTTTTAATGTAAATCATATTATGATTTTAGTGATGTGTTAAAGGTAAGGCTTTATGGTGCTTAACCCTCAAGTTATTATTAAAATTTCCAAAAATAAAAAATTGTTATTTCCATAAAAACAATATGAGACTTAGGAATCATCGAGTCCTAACCTTCGAGCATGGGACAAGGGTGAAATCATCAAAGGGATTAGGAATCATCGAGTCCTAACCTTCTAGCATGGGACAAGGGTGTAATCATCCAAGGCTATAACATATGTCACAACACAAGTCAAGGCCCGAGCACTAAGTCCAACACCGAGGCAGGTTATTGTTTTCATTAAAAAAAGGGCTGGGCCGAAGTCATCAGGCCCTAATATCTATGGAACCAAGAGGCAAAGCCCCAAGGGCAAGCACCAAGTCATGAGGAATAGAGACCACGAGGAGTGTTCCTTTTACACAACGCCTGGATAGGTGATATAGAAGTTGTGTATTAGAAACCCTTTTATTATATTTCTCCCATTGCATGTGGGATTACTTCCTACGCTGCGAAATAAATATACAGCCACCGAATACCATTCGACACATAAAAAACAACAAAGAATCAAATTCCACAAGGAATAACACCAATTTTCACAACTTGCTAATAATTTATGGTTCGCAGCTCGTCACGAAGAAGGATTATTTAATGGCACGAGGTTAATTAATTTGGATTCCCAATTTGCGCGAAAGGAAGGTTTTAGTTCTTATCGCCATCAGTCAACTGAAGTACCAAGCTGAGGTGTCAAAGGAGATTTATATCCAAATGTTGTGCGCTCAACAATCAACAAAAACCTCCAAAATCGTTTTTTAAGACTATTTGACTTATCTTCAAATTTGAAAATTCTAGAGCAAGAGTACCATTTACAACCAGCTATTGAGTGTAGTTGCAATATATCCTGTAGCATTCTTTGGAGGCGAACATTTATGGGACATATTTACTATATTTTTTGTTTTTATCTATTACTCTTTTTATGTTCTTTGTTCATTAATGTTATTTGGAAGTATCTACAATTGTTGAACCATTGGGGAGGTTTATTATTTAAATTGGTTAATTAACTCATTCAACATCAGATTTTGCAAATTACAGGCCAATTGGATATGGTTTTTCATTAGTAAAATCATCAGTTAAAGCTTTTTCAACAATCTAGAGGTTATTGAGAAAGCTCGAAGTGATAAGGAATTGATTTGGAAACAATAGGGTCTAATATGTATTAGATAATACTTTTGTTGGAAACATGTCAACGAATTTTCCCATGCAGTTACATGTAGATGTACATGCACATGCGTGTGCATGCAATCTACTTATGAATTGTTTATGTAACTATATTATATATTCATGATTCATCTGTGTAACTGAGTGATAGATGTTATATATACGAGCATACCTATAGAGGTAGAGGACAATGTGACTGCAATGTACAATGCGAGTGAAAGTGAGTACATTGTGTGAGGAGAGGATGGTTGTATGCCCGGGTTGGATACTTTAATTCTCCCTTGAATAGAAGAACACTGATAATCATTGCCCGTGGTTTTTTCCCGATTTGGATTTCCACATAAATCACTGTGTCAATTGTGTGTTTGTTGTTCTTGGTTTCATGCATGTTTAATCTAGCTCATTTATGCTTTGTTATATATGCTTATTTTTGTTTCCGCTGCCCAACAAGTGGTATCAGAGCGGGTTGAGTAGGTTCCGCAGATGAACCAAAACAAGAAAGCATGATTGAGTGAGTCGTAATTCATCAACGCTCCCCAAACAATATTAAAAGCACGCCGACGCTCTCACACTTAAAAAATATTGATTTTCAAAAAATCGACATGAATGTTTTGCAAACCACAGAGTGCTAGAAAATCTACGCTCCCCCAACCACATTGAAGGAGCGTTTATCTCTCAAACTAGTGCTCCCTTTCCACCCATAGAGGAGCCCCGATATTTAAGGAACAAATTTTGCATGACGAATTTTTTTTTGCATGGTTTAAAAGTTCGAGTGGAGAATTTTCTTTTGTCTTATTCTAAATAAGACATGGGTGTTTAAAAGGTGGAGGATCCATTTTGTCTTATTATTCATGAGATGGTCATGAGCTTTAATGCCATGGTATGGGGGTTTCAAAAGTGAATTTTTTTTTAAAGTATGAACAATTCAAGTGGGTGGATGTTTAAAAAGGTGAATTTTTTTTTTAATAAAAAGTGGAGGATCCACTTTGTCTTATTATGCATGAGAGGGTCATGAGATTTAATTCCATGGTATGTGGCTTTCAAAAGTGAATTTTTTTAAGTATGAACAATTCAAGTGGGTGGATGTTTAAAAAGGTGAGGTTTTTTTTTAATAAAAAGTGAGGTTAGTAAAAAGGTTTTTTTTTGGTATAAAATATTGTTTTAAAAAAAAAAACTTTTATTAAATTTTTTTGGGTTTATGTCATTATCTTTCCACATTTAAAAAGGTTCAGATTTATAAGCAATGCTTTTTGGAGTGTTTTTTGCTTAATGGAGAAAGTGCAGAGTTCCAAGTTTGAGGTGGAGAAATTCACTAGTAAGAATAGTTTTGCGCTATGGAAACTCAAGATGCAGGATCTCCTTGTACAACAAGGATTGCAAAAGGTGTTGGATGGAAAGTCAAAGAAACCGACAAGCATGATAGACGATGACTGGGAGGATCTGGATGCAAGATCCCTCAGTACTATTCGTTTGTGTCTGGAAGATGAGGTGTTGTTTAACATTGTTGAAGATGAGACAACAACAGGTTTGTGGACCAATCCCCCCGATTAGGGGGTCCAAGGGAAAGTGGGGGTTCGAGGGCGAAGCCCCCGAAGGAAAAAATGCCTTGTAAATGTATATTGTAATTTCATTGTAAATCTAGACCGTTCATTATAAGGTCACAGATCTAATAGTAGAAATTATGTTAGGGATTTTTTCCCTAGAAGGAAACCCTCTGTTATGAGGGAAATGTATTGCGGTTATGCATGATAGCAAATATTGTATTATGAGATAGGATACTATGAGAGAAAGAAGAGGAAGTTACAGCAGGTTTTCTGTAGGTTGTATCCCTTCATATGTTGGATAATAATAAAGGAAGGACTGGCAATTTCTCTGGTGGACGTAGCCCACACTGGGTGAACCACGTAAATCTGTGTCTCTATTGTATTGTGTATCTTCTATGTTTTGTTTCCGCATTTGTTTTATTTTATTGCTCCACAGTCCTGTTTTTCTAACACTGGGAGGATATGGATGCAAGAGCTCTCAGTACTATTTGTTTGTGTCTAGAATATTAGGTGTTGTTTAACATTGTTGAAGAGGAGACAACAACAAGTTTGTGGACCAAACTGGAGAGTTTGTATATGACAAAGAACTTGTCAAACATAATCTTCTTGAAGAGGCAGTTGTACAGTTTGTGGATGAAAGAAGGTATGGAAATTACTAATCACTTGAATGTCTTCAATACTCTGATCTGTCAATTAACTAATATGGAAGTAAAGTTTGAATATGAAGACAAGGCGGTTACGCTACTGTGTTCGTTTCCTAAGTCTTTGGAGCATCTGGTCACAACTATGTGGTTTAACACAACAGATGCCATTGATTATGACACAGTTGTGGGAGCTCTGTTATGTGAGGAAATGAGTAGAAGATCCAATAAGGAAAACTCAACAACATAATCAATGGTGGTCAGAGGCCAATCTACAAAAGGAGGGCAAGATCAGAAAGATACAACCAGGTCTAAGTCAAAATACAGTAAGGGTAAGGAAAAATTTTGGTTTTGTGGCAAATCTAGGCATCTCAAGAAGGAATGTTGCAAAAGATAACAAGCATCCAAAGAGGACTCCACAATAGAAGAAAATTCAACTACAAGTATGGTTGATGAAGTTTTGTTTGTCTGTTGTGTCTCTCCACCTATGTCCGCATAGAAGGTGTAAGGTGGTGATGGTTGATTCACCGTGAAATAAAAAAAAAAAAATGTATTTTCTTTGGAGTTGTAGAAATTATTGATTGCATGTAAATGGGCATATGTCTGTAAGACCTGGATAGGAATGTGTGCCCCTGGTTTATCAGGTCACCTATGAAAAGTCTAGACATATATTTAGGTAGATTGAATATGTGGGGGGGCATGTATGTTGGGTTAATCTTGACTCGGTGAAAGAGTTAATGAGTTAAATATGTTTTTAGATCAAAGCAGGTGGTTTTTCGGGTCCATGTGTTTTGGGTATCCCGTGGTATTGTGTCCATGGATTGCATATAATGAAGCCTATAAAAGGCTTGGTGAACTCCATTGTAAATGGGTCTAGAGGTAAGCGATGAAGGATTACTTGGTCGGTTTGGTTAGATTTTTTCAAAGTTGTTCGAATGCAAAGTTGGTGCTGGAGCAATGTGTCCATTTTAGAAAGGTGGGTCTTTAGAAATGCTGATGTGTTGGAAGATCAATCAAGTGTTTGAGAATATATGATGAAGGTATGTTCATATCCATGGAACTTGGAAAATATTGCAAGGAAGTTGGGATTGAATAGGCATGTTTAGTAATGCCAAGTTGCAGCAATAGTTGTGGACATAAGCGGTTGTGCTATCTGGTAACTCAGTCACCATCGGTTGCAAAAGATAGGAAGATTCAGGAAGAAGTATGAACATGTCATATGGTAATTACTCAAATACGAAATTATTCGGTTGTGATGCTTATGGTTTTATATCATCTTTCTAAGTAGGACCCAGATCGAATAGGTAGATCTTTGATATGGTGATGATTTTAAGGGGTGCATATTGTGGGATCCTACTACCCACATAATCATCATGGAAAGAGATGAAGTGTTTGATTAATCTCCTTTTATAAGGAGATGTATATGGAACAACCAAAATGGTTAGTTCAAAATCGCAACAGGAGAGTTGTTTGCAAACTAGAAATTCATTGTATGGCTTGAAGCATGCTAGGGAAATGGTAAAAGACGTTTGATTCCTTCATGGTGAGCTAAATTTTACAAGAAGTGAGTATAACCATTGTGTTTATGGTATATTCACTATCTTGGTGTTATATTTTATGATTGTTGCAAAAACAGGCATGGTTGAGATCAACAAATTGGCTCAGTTGGTTAGGACGTTTGTTTGAAGGATCCGAGAGCAGCAAAATAAATCTTGGGCATGGCAATACACAGAGACATGAAATGCAGTAAGCTTGGTTATCACAATAGAAGTATGTGGTGAAGATACTCAGGAAATTCAATATGAATAATGTGAAACTGGTAAAATCCCTTTGGATTTCCATTGTAAATTCTCTTCAAGTTTATATCCTAATTGATGAAGAAGAAAAGGGTTATAAGTCTCGAGTACTATATGTTAGTAGGAAGTTTGATGATTGCAATGGAGAAATGGTCAACATTTTACATGCAGTTGGTGTTGTCATTAGACACATGGAAAAACCAGGTCAGGAGTATGGAAATGGGTGCTTCAAACACATAAGCACAAGTATCACCTACAGTGTGTTGGAAATTTCCAACTAATTTTCCATGTGGATGCATGCACACATGGTCAGCGAAAGATAGAATGTGCATGCATGCACACTATAGTGTACAGGTTGTGTAACTAGTGGACTAGATTGTAATTAGTCTGTCTAATTGTCTATCAGATCCTATATAAATAGCATACCCGTAGAGGTGTGGAGTATCAATGTAGTGTAGCACAGTGTGTGGGAAGGAGGTTTGAGGAAGATCGTAACCTATGGTTGGCTACTATAATTCTCCCTTGAATAATAAGAAGATGGATAATCATTGCCCGTGATTTTTTCCCGATTTGGGTTTTTTCTTGATTGAATGTTAGAGACGTGATTGAGTGTCTTAGGTCATCAATGCTCCCTAAGCAGTGTTAGAGGCACGTTGATGCTCTCACACTTGAGAAACATTGATTTTCGAAAAATTGGTGCACACAGTTTGTGCACCACAGAGCGTTAGCAAATTAGCGCTCCCCCACCCACACTGAGGGAGCGTTGATTTCAGAATCGACACTAGGAAATCCACACTAAGGGAGCATTGATTTAATAAGTAGTTCTCCATTTCCACCCAGAGGGGAGTGGCGATATTTAACAAAAAATTGCATGGTATAAAAATAAGGTGTGAATGGTATGAAACTTTTTTAAAAGGGAGAATAATTTAAAGGTTGGATGATGTCTTGTTAAGTGGAGGATATTATATAATAAAGGTGAGGTGGACCTTTGTCATGCACATAAGACAAAAGGTGGAGAATACCTTATTTATTCGAGCTTGTCTTATTATGGAGCTTGTATTAAATATTATTTTTCAAGACTTGAACTTTAATGGATTTGGGAAAATGTTTTATCAAGGTATAACAATATTTTTTAAATATTTTTTTTAAACCTTTTCACCATTAGTTTTGGGTTCGATCTTTAAGTATAAGGTTATTTTTCCATATAAGGGGCTTGGCTTGGTTTTATAAGAAGTTTTTTTAGAGTTTTTTCTTCTACTAATGGCGAGAGTGTAGAGTTCCATGTTTGAGGTGGAGAAATTCAGCGGTAAGAATAGCTTTGCGATATGGAAACTCAAAATGCAAGATTTTCTTGTGCAACAAGGATTGCAAAAGGCATTGGCTGGAAAGACAAAGAAACCGACAAGCATGAAAGATGAGGATTGGGAGGATCTGGATGCAAGAGTCCTCAGTACTATTCGTTTGTGTATGGAATATGAGGTATTGTTTAACATCATTGAAGAGGAGACAACAATAGGTTTGTGGACCAAACTGAAGAGTCTGTATATGACAAAGAACTTGTCAAACAAAATATTCCTGAAGAGGCAGTTGTACAGCTTGCAGATGAAAGAAGGTACAAAAATTGTTGATCACTTGAATGTTTTCAATACTCTTATTTGTTAATTATCTACTATGTAAGTAAAGTTCAAATATCAAGACAAGGTGGTTACACTATTGTGTTTGTTTCCTGAGTCTTGGGATCATTTAGTCACAACTATCTGGTTTAACACAACATATACCATTGATTATGACACTGTTGTGGGAGATTTGTTGTCTGAGGAGATGAGGAGAAGATCCAGTAAGGAAACCTCAACAACGGAAGCAATGGTGGTTAGAGGTCAATCTACAGAAGGAGGGAAAGATCAGAAAGTTATAGCCAGGTCTAAGTCAAAAGACAGTAAGGGTAAGGAAAAATGTTGGTTTTGTGGAAAATATGGACATATCAAGAAGGATCATTGGAAAAGAAAACAAGCATCCAAAGAGGACTCCACAATAAAAGCAAATTCAGCTACAGGTATGGTTGATAAAGTTTTATCTGTTTGTTGTGTCTCTCCACCTGTGTTCGCATAGAAATTTTGGGGTGGTGATGGTTAAGTCACCGTGAAATAATTATATATATATATATATATATATATATATATATATA
>ML777557.1:1415766-1443459 GCA_009831015.1 Picea engelmannii | reverse complement strand
TTCCTTCTTGCATTAGGACAACACCAATTCCATTTCCCGAGGCATCACATTCCACAATAAAGGTTTTTGTGAAGTCTGGAGTGGTCAAGACATGAGCTTTGCACATCACCTCTTTAAGTTGTTCAAAATATTTAGTTGCCTCTAGAGTCCGTGAAAATGCATCCTTCTTAGTTAGTGCCATTAAATGTTCTTCTATTCTTCCATAGTGTCGAACAAACTTGTGGTAGTAACCTGTTAAAGCCAAAAATCCTCTAAGATCTTCAATGCTTTGGGAATCTGCCAGTCCATCATGGCCTTAATCTTGTTAGGGTCTACCTTGACACCTTCATGAGATACAATATGACCCAAATACTCTACCTCCTTCACTCTAAAGAAACATTTAGATGGTTTTTCATATAGTTGTTGCTCCTTTAGTAGTTGTAGCACCTTGTCAAGATGTCGCACATGATCCTCCCATGACTTGCTATAGACTAGTATATCATCCAAAAATAATAACACAAATTTTTGAAGGAAGGGCTTGAAAATGGAATTCATCAACCCTTGGAATGTGGAAGGTGCAATTGTAAGGCCAAAAGGCATGACCAAAAATTCATAATGGCCTTCATGAGTTCAGAATGTTGTTTTTGGGATATCTTCTTCCTTAATTCTAATATGATGATACCCTGAATAGAGATCCAACTTTGTGAAATAGATTGCTCCATGTAGTTCATCTAACAATTCATCAATAACAGGAATGGGAAAGTTATCTTTAATAGTGATCTTGTTGAGCTCTCTATAATCTAGACACATACGCCATGAGCCATCTTTCTTGAATACCACTACCACCGGTGCAAAGTAAGAGCTTTGGCTAGGTCTAATAATGCCAGCCTCTAACATTTCTTCAACCATGCACTCAATTTCACTCTTCCGGGCATAAGGGTATCTATATGGCCTGATGTTAGGAGCAACACTCCTAAGAATTAGGTGAATATCATGATCATGATTTTGACTGGGTGGAATACCTTTGGGAATATCTTCAAATACTTTGGAATGCTTATCAATGATCCCTTGGAGATCTAGAGGAATAGATGGCTTAGATGTTTGAACATCTAGTGAGCATAGTTGTGCAATAACACCTTGATGCCCCTTTTTCAATAATTTTGTCATACCATTAGATCTTATCACCTTACCAGCTTTCCTTGTGATACCTCTTAACTCAATTTATTTTCCTTCCAATGAAAATTTCATGAAAAGTTCTTGAAAATTAAAAGCCAGCTCCTAATGATTGTAACCACTAGATTCCTAGTACAACATCAACACCAACCATGGGTATAGAAATCATTGGACTATTCATTACATATTTCCCCATAGTAAGATTGATCTTATTGCATTTTCTTGAGCAATTGATAGTTCCTCCATCTGCAATCATTACTTGAAACTCTAGTGCTATATATAAAAAACAATTGAGAGCTTTGACTAATTTATAGTGAATGAAATTATGAGTACTACTAGAATCAATTAGGACTATTACCTTTTTCTTTTTGGTATATCCTTCAATATTGAGGGTTTGAGGAGTGCTAATTCCAGCCAATGCATTACACGATATCATGGGAGTCAACTCTTTCGACGAAATTGCTTCTACGTTTTCATCTTGAGATGGTTCTTGTTCTTCTTCCTCTTCACAATCTATGTAGAATAATTTCTTCTCACCTCACTTATGTCCCTTACTGTACTTACTGTCACAATTAAAGAATAAACCTTTTGCTTTTCTTTCCTCCAATTGTTGAGGTGGCAACCTTGTAGGTTGAGGTGTTTTAGAAGAAGAAGCAGTATTCTCTCTATAGATGTTAGGATTGGTCCTTCTAGTAGCCATAGCCATATTTTTACTTTCAACATTTCTTGCCACCCTAAATGCATTCTCCAATGATTTGGGTTCCCAAAGGTGAACTTCATGTTGAATTTTATCCTTTAAAGTTCCTATGAATACATCAATCAAGTGCTCATCTGGAATATATGTTACCTTTATATTCAATCTTTGGAAGTTCTCAATGTGCTCTGTAACTGAACCCTTTTGCTTGAGATTTATCAATTGGATAAAGAAGGTATTGCTACTTGTATCCTCATAGTGTGCTATCATTTCTTCCGTGAAAATTGTCCAAGTGACGTGTGATTTGCGAGAACAAATCCATCGATACCATACAAATTGATTGGGTTCTAAATATACAGAAACAATTCGTACCTTTTGTGTATGTGTCACATTATGTAGATCAAAGAATTGCTCCATCTGAAGTATCCAGGTGATTGGGTCTTTGACATCAAACTTCCTCATATCGATCTTAGGAATGTGGTTGGTCTTCAACCCAAAGTTGGAGTTTCTCCATTCTTGATTCACCTTCCGTGTGTCCTCATCATGAATTTCATGGGATACATTTTCACTTTAAGGTGTCCTCTCTATTAGGAAATTTTTCAATCCTTCCATGATCTCCCCTTTTAAACCATCCATCTTAGTATTTATTGCCTCCAACTTTTCTTCCATCTCTTGTAGTTCATCTTTTGTTACTGTCTTCTTTTGTAAATCATTTATGTCCCTACGCATTTCTTCACCTTCATCAAGAGTCCAAGTAGGATTGTCTGGAGGCTTATTTGGTGGAGAAGTTCCCTTTTTTGGTGGCATGTTGGCCAAGTATCACTTTAAACCTTGATTTTCAGGTGGTTATACTAGACAATATTCCTTTTATTGTATCTCCAAAATTTTGGCCCTTCTAAGTATGAATTTTTTTTTTTTAGGTCTATGATATTTCTTCTCTGCAATGTCACAGGTCTAATCAAAATTGGGTGTGCCAAGTGGAATTTACGGTAAATTCTCCACAACTTGATGATTTGTTTCCTTTCCAGGAGATCTCACTTGTATAGCGTTCCCTGCACAAAATAATTGATATACAATTCTGAAACTCGTACCAAAACTACTACGGGCTGTCCATTATCCAATGCCACTGGTCTCACTCAATTTGGATACTCTAGGAAGAAGTTATGATTGTTTTACCTGGAACACCTGCTTGAGACTAGTCAATAGGACTAGTCATATACCCTATCTTCCACAGGTTTTATCTACAAATGTAAGATGACCCAGAATCTGAAATTTTTACCATAGATACCTTACTAATTTCTGTGAATAGCCTCCAGATTCCAAGGTATGAAACATTAGATAAAAAATTTATAGCGAAAATTACGTAATGACTCAATTCATGATGATTCCATAACCCTATCTTAGAAAGGTTGTATCTCCGAAAGTACAAGGCCTCAGGAGATTAAATTTTAACCCAACGTACCTTGATCCATCTACTAAACATTTTCCAAGCCATTCCTTATGAATCATTGTAGAAAACAATTTATAGCAAAAATTTGAAGGTGTCTTAGATGTAGCAGTGAAACCCCAAGACCTTGAGCTCTGATACCATATGTTAGGAACCAAATATCAATATAGCATAGAAAAACCTCAGAATAAGTACTCAACGCCTTGAAAAAGAGAGAAATTCAGATAATAAGCCTCTTCGAGGGGGAAACCTCCTTATTCTTAGATAAATGTTCAAATACAAGATGATTCCAAATGAAAATGTCTCCTTGGTATATATAGGAGACTAGGAGGTATAATTACAACTAATGGACTAAATATGACATAAATAAAATAACATTACTAATGTAATATGCCCCAATTAAGGGGTAATGAGCCACTATTTAAGGCTTTACAAAAAACATATGCACGCAGAATTTTTTTGTGAAACTTTATATATAAAACTAAAAACATACAAACACATTATGTAAATGCACATATTCATACAGAATGATAATAAAAATATACATGCAATAGAAATAGGAATAACCCATACAATAAACACATACATAATAATGTAGCATGTAATTTAACACAAAATGGACACTTATATTGTAAAAATGTCACCAAATGCGTGCATACCTTCCACGAACCTCCCAGCCTTAGACCACACTACTCATCACTCTCAATAGTGGGTCACCCTCGAGCTGGGACTAAAATCCACCAGGGTAAAGGGATTCCTAACCAGGTTGATGTATCTTAGACAACATGAAAGACTCTGTCACAGGTGCCAACTCAAACTAACAACTTACAGTCCCGCATTCCCCGCATGCATGTCCCACCCCAGGAAGTGTGCCCCTTCTTTGCTCAACAGTCCCTCGGCTGCCCCACTTCCCTTCCAGGGCTTCAGCAATAGGAAGTCTCAGAGACATGTAGCTGCAGTTTAGCACCTTCTGGAATCAATTCCCAACAATTCTCTCACCCAGAGAGAAATTGATCATGGCCCTGACAACTCGCCTCTTTAGTATCCCATGGGCCTGACAACCCTCTTCTTAAATCCATCTCCCAAGCTAACCAGGTACCAAAATAGGTATGGGTATAGATACAGGTTCAGGTATAGTGATAGTAACAGAAAGGTACAAAGGATAGCTCAATGAGTGAGTGAATGATGATGGAATGATTGGAAAATGAACTAAGTCCAAGCTATATGTATGCATGTTCCCAACTTGACACTTGTCATGTTGGGAGATAATTTGGCCCACTTTTCCCCATCCTTAGAACTTAGGATAAAATAATTATCCATACTTTATAATTTAAGGAATATTAATATAATTTCCTTTTTGGCTTAATCTCCCTAGCTTATCCATTTTCCCTAAATTTTAGTCCCCCCTTTCCCCAACTAGTGGAGTTTAGTCCCCCATACTCTTTTACCATGGTTAGTCTACACGCAATGATGTATTTTATATTAATGATAAAGCATATACAAAAATAGGCTCACTCGCCTTTAACATCTAAGCTCCCTGGCCTAATCATCACACAATCCTTTTGGCTTATAATAAACTGGATCACCCACCTATAACAAACATCATATACACAAAGGCTCCCTGGCCTCAAAATTGCAAGCACTTAAGTTTGATGCGTATGGTATCCTGGAATGTGCACACTTCATCATTTTACTGCGCAGTACATGTGTGCACTATACCATGGAAGGTGCATACAAAAATGATATCAAACAACTCACTGGCCTAAGTACATTTTCATTTTCATTTACATTTGGGTTCGACCTAGGGGTATTAGAGCGAGTGTAAGAGGAGTACCTGGAATATGATATCTGAGATACATGTGAATATTTCTTCTTTACCTTGTGATCTTATGTGAAATGTATTTTTCTTGTTTTAATCATTATATGTGTATGTTCTCTTCTATATGTTCAAGTGTGATACATGTATGTGAATTCATCAGAAGTTCATGCTCTGTGCATGTGTTTACTTTCTCTATTTCTGCTATAATTACTTTAGGATTCATCCATGATAGATGCCCTGAAGAATTAATGTCTTTTCTCTCTGAATGTTCTACTACAACGAAAATTAAATTGGTATAAGGAGTGTTTTTTTTTTATCTTGACTTAGATAAATCATCTTTAAAATTGACCAATGTTTAGCCGTTTGTTAGTCTCTGATCTGATGACCCCATTTCCCAATGGACCTTCCATCTGCTTTGCCACCAATTCCTTAAATTCGCTTTAAACTAGAGATTTATCCTTTGAACGAAATACCAAATCAATCCTTTCAGTGATTGATTTGAAAGAGAGAGCCCTCTCTGGGTTGGAAGGGATAGCTTCCATCCTTAAGTTGGTTTGCAGGTTACCTCCGTGGTTTCCTTCCCACATCTAAGTGAAATAATGGAGTGATAACATTTTGGAGACATTGCCGGGGACCAAAGGTCATATTTTCCCTGGGATAAATGACAAAGTTTATATTTGATTGTTGATGGTGGACATTAGTTAGACACAAAGATGCTATAAATCATTTACCTGGAGACTCCAATCAAGCTTCAAATCAGATTCAGAGACTCCACTACAGAACGAGAAATGTTGACAGAGATATGAAAGGACATAGTGGAAAGACCAAGAACTTAAGATTGAATTTTCTCAAGGAAGTACTTTTCTATTTCATCAATATATTTTTGTCCTTTCTTGAGTTTTTCAAAAGAATATTTCTTTACTTGTTGTAGTCAAACGGAGACCATAAATATGCATTCGTATATCCTTCTTTAAAAACTCTAGAAACATTTTCTTCTTGCATTGTTGAACATGAACAAGATCCTTCTCCCAAATCATATGATGACCATAACAAAGTTGGTGAACCTCAAGATACTAAAGATGATATAACATCTCCTATGCTTAATCCAACACCTTCCAAGATTCAACAAAGATACAAACCTTTTAAATTGCCTTCTATTCTTCATAATTTTTCTCCCAAGCACTACAAATACTTTCCTAAGTTCGATGGAGAACCTGATAACTTTTCAGCTGAAAAGCACATCCAAGATTTTGAAATTTTATATATTTGTTTGAGATTGATCATGACGATGTTTTTGTGAGGGACTTCTCTCAATCCTTGAAAGGGGATACCAAAGACTGGTTTAAACACTTGCAGCCAGAGACCATCAATGCATGGAAGGAATTAAAGGATGATTTTCTAAAGTTCTAGGGTGAAAAAAAGTCACTGGATCAGTATGTTTATGAATTTAATGCTATGAAGAGGAAGAGAAATGAAACAATCTCTGTGTTTAGGAGGATTTTTTCTAGTTTGTATTATAACATGCCTAAAGAAGTCAAACCTACAGAAGCTACTTCCTTGCTCCATTATGCAACAACATTTCATCCATATTTGTATTTTCATCTGATGGAGAGGAGGTATGCTACTTTGTAGCATATGATCAACTATGCTCAGGATGTTGAAGACAATTTACAAGCTTGTGATAGTCATGAAAGTGAATTTGCAGATCATCCTGTTGAAGAACAAGTTGATGTCCCAAGTTTTTTCCTGGTTGATGAAATTAGAGATGTTTTTGGTGAACCTAAATATGATGAATATAATGATAACTATGAGATTGATTTTTCAAAGCAACGAGCTGCATGTTCTCCATCAGGAAGTGTTCAGTTTCAATAGTTCCATGGGATCACTCAGCCTGCATATTGCAGTTATGACAATGGAAATGAGAAAAATAGTGAGTTTGATGATGAAAACTCCCTCCCTTTGTGCTTTGCTTCATTTGAACTATTAAAAGAAAATTTCAAAATCACCACTGAAGCAAAGGGGTGTGCGCTAATGCAAGATCATATAACCTCATTAGAACAAATTGACAAAAAATTGCAACATCCTTCTCATGTGTTTCATGAAATTATATCATGCTATATGGAACGTTTCAATAGTCAAAATTTGCATGCTATGATCATTTGTAACGATGGAAATGAAGATGATGGTTAGTTAGTTCCAAAACCAATTGTATCCTCGTTGTCAGCAAATGTTTTATTACAACAGCCCAATGCATATTTTTAGTTCATTTTTTACATCAAATAGGTTGAGATTCATGAAAGAAAGAGAGAAGTTGGAGGGTTGATACAAAATCAAATCAGTTTGCTTTCTTATGAGGATCCTTTTGCAGTATGTTTGGAGTTAGTAAGTGGGCTAAGTTTTTCAAATTTTATCAACATTGAATTTGTTTATAAGTTTTTATTAAAGTTTCCATCAAGTGGGTCTCTGATTTTTCCTCTAAAGGAACACACGCAAGAAATTAAATTAGTGGATAAAGTGCTTGTGTGGCTGCAATGGATCTATGATTTCACTTGATTGATCAGTTTATGGATCAGTTTAGAGTAGGTAGGTTTATAAATAAGCTCATTTTGAGCATTCTTCAACAACTTTCATTTTGGTTTTAGCAGTCAGTTTTTGCAACAACGTCTTCAGATTCCAATGTACAATTTGGGTTGTAGTTTGGCTTCAGATGCAAAATGAGTTGGTTGCAAGTCAAAGCAGTATCAATTTGTAGGTTGGGAGCAACCAAATTGATTAGGCACAGGGTCTATGAGTTCTTTGGCGCCTCGTAGGGAGGACACCATCCCCATTGGAACCAATGCTAACACATGTAGATTTTCACTTCGAAAAATCCCTTATCCTTTTGGAATGCTTGCACATTTTCAACCCCCTTGTCAATATGTTGCCAACTTTTCCAAACCCGTGAAAGTCTTTGTTACATTTTTCAATTCTCCTACTTTCTTAAAGTCTCTTATCCTTGTGTCATTTTGCGCAAAACGCTTGAAGTCATTTTTGTCAATCCTTGCACTGTTTGCATCAACATTTGTCGAGGTTCTCATTTGTTTTACCCCGCAATCCCTTGGTCTTCAATTCTTGGTACCTAAATGCTAATCTTACCTTATCAATATACAAAATTATACAAAAGTTTTAATTTAAATTCTATTATGATTTTCAATCCTTGCACTACTTACATCAACATTTGTCGAGGTTCTCATCTGTTTCATCCCACAATCCCTTGGTCTTCAATTCTTGGTACCTAAATGCTAATCTTGGCTTATCAATATACAAAATTATACAAAAGTTTTAATTTAAATTCTATTATGATTTTAGTGATGTGTTAAAGGTAAGGCTTTATGGTGTTTAAACCTCAAGTTATTATTAAAATATAAAAAAGGCAATATACAAAAGTATACCAAAGTTTTAATTTAAATTCTATTATGATTTTAGTGATGTGTTAAAGGTAAGGCTTTATGGTGTTTAAACCTTAAGTTATTATTAAAATATGAAGAAAAATATTGGGGTTAGGAATCATCGAGTCCTAACCTTCAATCATGGGACCAAGGGTGCAATCATCCAAGGCTATAGCATATGTCACAACACAAGTCAAGGCCCGATGATTAAGTTCAATATAAAAAAGGCAATATACAAAAGTATACCAAAGTTTTAATTAAGTCGAAAGGCGTATACTTATTGACAATGAGCACAATTAACACCTTTTAATCTAAAATTCTAATCTGATGGCTAACAATTAAAGATGCTGGCATATTCTTAGTCGTCCTCCCAAATCAATGAATGTGATTTCCTCTTCATAACTTCCTTGTATTTTTGAATGCATCCCTTAACCTGTTTACCTTTTAACATTTACCTAATCATTTTTAGAAATTAGTGTAGTAATATATGATTGCCACGTTTAAATGATTAAACTTTGGATTTAGTATGATGGTTGTGTTGGCTGTAGACGCTCATTTTCTGATTGTGCGTTTCATTTTTTCGCTGTGCGTTTCATTTTCTGTTCGCACCTTTCGGCGTTCATTAACCACAGTTTTGAGTGACTATGCTAGTTTAAATTCTATTATGATTTTAGTGATGTGTTAAAGGTAAGGCTTAGTGTAGTAATATATGATTGCCACGTTTAAATGATTAAACTTTGGATTTAGTACGCTGATTGTGTTGGCTGTAGACACTCATTTTCTGATTGTGCGTTTCATTTTTTTGCTGTGTGTTTCATTTTCTGTTCGCACCTTTCGGCGTTCATTAACCACAGTTTTGAGTGACTATGCTAGTTTAAATTCTATTATGATTTTAGTGATGTGTTAAAGGTAAGGCTTTATAGTGTTTAAACCCCAAGTTATTATTAAAATATGAAAAAAATTATTGGGATTAGGAATCATCGAGTCCTAACCTTCAATCATGGGACCAAGGGTGCAATCATTCAAGGCTATAACATATGTCACAACACAAGTCAAGGCCCGAGGACCAAGCCCAACATAGACACAAGTTATTGTTCTCATTTGACGATAGGTTGGGCCTAAATCATCGAGCTCTAATCTCTTTGGAACGAAGCGCACGAGGAGTGTTCCTTTTTCACAATGCGTCGACAAAAGATATGGGCATTATCTATTAGAAACCCTTGTATTCTGTTTCTCCCGTTGCATGTGGGATTACTTCCTATGCTGCGAAATAAATATATAGCCGCCGAATACCATTCGACACATCGACAACACCAAAGCATCAAAGCCCACAAGGAATAACACCAATTTGCACAACTTGCTAATAATTTATGGTTCGCAGCTCGTCACGAAGAAGGATTATTTAATGATAGAAGGTTAATTAATTCAGATTCCCAATCTGCTTGAAAGGAAGGTTTTAGTTTTTATCACCATCAATCAACTGAAGCGTCGAGCTCAGGTGTCAAAGGGGATTTATATCCAAATGTTTTGTGCTCAACAATCAACACAAACCTCCAAAATCGTGTTTTAAGACTCTTTGACTTATCTTCAAATTTGAAAATTCCAGAGCAAGAGTACCATTTACAGCCAACTACTGAGTGCAATTGCAATACGTCCCATAGCATTTGCTTTGGAGGCGAACATTTATGGGACAGATTTACTGTATTTGTTCTTTTTAGAAATTTCTCTGTTTATGCTCTTTGTTCAGTAATTCTGTTTGGAAGTTTCTACAACTGTTCAACCATTGAGGAGGTTTATTACTTAAATTGGTTAATTAACTTATGACATCAGTTTTTGCAAATTTCACTCCAGTTGGAAAGGGTTCTTCATTAGTAAAATTACCAAGTAAAGCTTCTTCAACATCCTAGAGGTTATTGAGCAAGCCCGAAGTGAATTAAGATTGGAAGAATTAATTCACACAACACAAAACGTTTTCATTGCTTAACAAACAAATGGAGGTTACATATATAGCATGTAGATCACTGACTTAAGTGGATCTGATTAGCTAATAATAGTAAACCTAGAAACTCACAGTTACAACAATAATGGTTGAAACTCACAGTTACAACAATTATCTCTCACTAAAGTAAGCTTTATTCTAACAAAGTGCTCAGGAATCAATTTTGCAACAACAGGGCATCATATGTATCATATAAGACCTCGAGATAGCCTTCACACAACAAAATATATTAGATTTTGGGAAAAGGTAAGAGACAGGAACTTGCGCAGCGAGCTTGCACTGTGCAAGTGTTGTAAGTTCAGATTTACAGCGTTCACGCTACGCAAGTCCACCAGACTGCCTAATCATCATTTGAATGGACTTCCAGCTGGAGTGTACTTGCCAATTCATCGAAGTGGATGAGAGGACCCAATGTTTTATTATCCTTAAGTTGGTTTGCAGGTTACCTCCGTGGTTTCCCTCCGATAGCCAAGGGAAATTACGAAGTGATAACAACTCACTCACATAATATATTGTTGGCTGGATGTTTTTCTTTTTCCCACTCTCTGTACATAGTTTTCTTTTCTCAGCTGTACATAGTTTTGTTTTCTCACTAGACGTTTTATCCTTTGCTTGGCTGTGTTGTTTACTGCTTGAGAGCATTCATATATCCTTAGGTGAATTTAGAGACCCTGAGGCGTGTTCTTCTCTACCTTAGCATTTTGTGTATTTCCTAGGTGAATTTAGAGACCCTTGGGCGTTTCGTTTACTACTTGTAAGGATTTAGAAACCCGTAGATGTTTTTATTTGTTGTTGTGTGGGTAAAATCATCACTTGTCATTTTTATTTGATGACGAGTGTCGAAAATCATCCTAGGAATTTTTCTCCATTGTCATATGACTAAATTTTTCCACTAAGCATATTTCCTCATTGTTGGGCTATGTAAATGAGTCTTTGGTGAGATAGTGTGAGTTTAGAGGGAGTTTTGGGTTTTAAAACAATCTAGTTTCTTAACATTAACACTTCAACATCACCTCCATGTTTCATTTAATTTTCACCGCCATGAGAGGAGAATTAGACAAGAGTAGATTTCAACTCTTGCAGTTGGGGGAGAAATTCATTGAGTTGGATAATTGGTAGGAGGAGAGGTTCACTAAGGTCACTGCTCACCTATATCGAGACTTGGAAGTGAAGGAAGAGGTCGTGAAGAAGATAGAAGAAAATATCCAAGAGATCAAGCAAGCCCTTTCCATTACTTCTATTGAAGCTAGCACCATGGCCGGGGAAAACATGATAAACTCACCTTCTAATACCCTTAGTGAATTTGAGAAGCAATCGATTCCAATATCATGAGGAAAATGGGATATGATGGCCAAGAGATAGGAAAGGAAGGCCAAGGGATTGTGATTTCGATTGTATCTCAACAGAGGCCCAAGCATGAAGGCCTAGGGTTCAGTGGAAAAGAAGCTAGCACAAGTGTAACTCAAACCAATTTCATCAAGGCAAGAGGAACGAAAAAACAATCCAATCCTGTGAAGGAAAATGAAGTTGGAAAAGGGCAGTAAAGAGATGATTCCACCATTCATATTCGCTCCAATTCTTGGGGGACCAAGAAACCTAGCTAGTAAGAATCATCAAAGACCGAAAATGTATGGCAGTTTGTTTGTTTTTGCAAGAAAAGGGGTCATAAGGCTAGATATTGTTGGCTCTCTAGAAGGCCAAGTAGCACATGCAAGAATTATTTCCATGATTGAATATTGACTAGACATTGGGATGCCAAATGTTGAAGGATTCACCCATAACTTCATCCCAAGAACCGAAAAACCAAGAAGAAAGCTTGGAGAGTCAAGGTCAAGGGGAAAGAGGAGTTGTTGGAACTTGCAAGCCAAGGAGTAGTGGTTTTCCAAGGACGTATTGCAACAGTGAATTCCATCCACATCCATGAGAAGGACATCAAGGCTATGCCAAAGGCAACCCCTAATCAACTCTTATATTCCATCCTACAATAGAGGCATCCTTTCTTTGAGATTTTTTGGATTTTGCTTGATGATAGGAGAAGAAGAAGATTGAAGGAGTTGATCTTTTTGGGACCAAAAGTCTGAAAATGGGGAGGTGTGATCTCAATTGGATCCTCACCCAAAACATTTTTTAAAATTGTAATAAACTTGTAATCATTATTTTTATTCTATTTTGTCTTTTTTTGGAAAAATGGAAAGTGGAAATGAACCATATGATGATTGGTCTTCCAAAGGAAGCACATTAAGAGAATGAAGACTATAGAAAAGAAGGTAATTGTGGGGAGAGGGAAGGACAATAGAAAAAGTTAGAGCTTGAAGAGGGTAGCCTGCTTAAGGTTGAGTGGATGAAGGAGTTAATGTTTCTATTCACTCTAATCGAAGGTGTCTCCAAGCCATAAACTATTGTAATGTTAGTTTTCATAGTGAGTAACAATACAAATAGTCTGTGTATATCTCACCCATTTGTAATTTCTCCTGAGCATAATAAAAATCTCATTTAAATGTTGATATATTTGAGTTAATGTATTTTGTTCTTTGGGTAATTCTATTATGTGTTACAATGATCTATAAATTCTTCGTTGAAATATATTTTAGCTTGTAACACTCGTTCACATAATTTATTGTTGGCTAGGTGTTTTTCTTTTTTCCGTTGGCTATACACATATTTTTTTTTCTCACTCGACATTTTATCCTTTGCCTGGGCATGTTGTTTATTTCTTAGGTGAATTCAAAGATCATTGGGTGGATTTAGAGACCCTTGGGCATGTTGTTCTCTACTTGAGCATTTTTTGTATTTCCTGGGAGAATTTGAAGACCCTTGGATTTTTTTTTACTACTTGGAAGAATTTAGAAATCCCTATAAATTTTATCTATCGTTGTGGGCCTAAAGTCACCCTTGGTCATTTTTGTTTGATGACAAGTGCCTAAAATATCCTTGGTAATTTTTCTCCATTGCCGATTGACTAAATTTGTCCATTGAGATTTTTTCTTGAATGTTGGGATATGTAAAATATTCTTTGGTCAGCTGGTGTGATTTTAGAGGGATTTTTGTTTTTTAAAACAAACTAGTTTCTTAAAATTAACACCTCAACGTTACCTCCATGTTTCATTTAATTTTGATCATATACATTAATTACTCTTGAACACTGAGCAGTGTAATAAATTCATTCCACATCATTGTTGATGAGACAAAATATCCATATTCCTACCATTTATATATCAACCATGGATGTAGAAGATGGTTATACTTGGTGAACATAAGGCTTGGGTTGTGTGCACAACCACAAGGAAGTCTACTAGAAAGGTGCAACTTGTGTCTACACTACGTATGAAGAGAGAAGCAAGGAAGAATGGATCACATATATATGCAGTAGTTGTTGGGGAAGTTCAAGAGGATAGAGTGGGGATGCTTGTTCCATGTTAGATCATTGACTTGTTGGGTAACTTTACAAACAAAATGATGGATGAATTTTTGAAATTACTCACACTACGATGCATTGTTCACCACCGTATAGAGCTAGAGCATGGGCTACAACCACCAAAAAGATATCCTTACCGATTGTATGGTCCTGAGTTGAAATATTTGGGATGAAAACTAACATAATTGGTTGACACAAGTTTCATTCGTCTGTCCAAGTCCATGTATGGAACCCTGATTCTCTTCCAGAATAAGAAGGCCACTTCATAGCTAAGGATGTGTTTGTATTACCAAGCATTGAACAAATTGACTATGAAGAACAAATACTTGTATCCTTTAGCTACTGATTTCTTTGACAAGTTCTCCAAGGCCAAATTATTTTCAAAGATTGACTTGCAACATGGGTATTATCAGGTGCATATTGCATATGGAGATGAGGCGAAGACAACCATGGTGACAAGGTATGGGATCTATGAGTTCTATTGTGATATCATAACTACCCACTAAAATTCCTTTTAAATAAGATAATTTCAGTGGGTACCCTTCCGAAATTTTTACAAGATGATATAGCACTACTATATTGATTTGATATTAATTTAGGAGCATATTATTGTGCCAAAAAAATTCATGCTTCTACCTTTTGATACAGACTTGACATGATGAAGTAGGTTTATTTAGTACAAATTCATCCTCATTATCCATAACCAACATGACTTACAACACAAAGCCATAAGATAAGTCCACATTAACTTCACATCTCAGAATGTCTGAAGGCTCACTGAATTGGTCATTCGGATGATGTTCTTCAGAGTAAGATAAAAATTCACTTTAATTAACATTCTGATAGCCATATCAGAAAGAGATATGTCAGAATCGATTCCATCAAAATCCTCTTTCGTATATTTAAATGTTTAGCTCCAATAAATCCTACTCTAAAAGCCTCCTCCCTTTGATTACTCACATTCGTAGTGAAACCACAAGTAGTCATACTGGCTTGTATGGCAGCTAATCATTGGTCATCAGAATCATGGGATTCCAACGCAAGTATGACCCAATAATACAAACCACCCTAACATGTGCCCCACATTGATTGGTCCACTGAGACATTATTTACGTTCTTTTGACTTGTTCACAAATGGGATCGTTTTCTTAGCATGATTATTAAGGAAAGAATATTCTTTGATACCTTTTCCCTTGGGACAACAATGGGACAATAGACATTGTCTCCAATGAACAACCTCTCCAACCTTTCCCGTCGAACAACCCACCGTCGGATTTATTACGATTCTGAAGATCTTTATCCTCCTAATGGGATGTTTCGATAACGTATACAAGAATGACGTGACTCAAGTTGCATGTATTAGTATTGCGACACTTCCCCGAGATTAACCTATAATATTCCTTGATACGTTTTACTCAGAATCAATACACTTCATGACTTTGTTTCTCAATCGACGAAAAAGATCAGACAAAAATTTGAAATTTGCGAGTCTAAATGCTAGGATTCACGCCTCTGATACATGGATCTAGGAAATCTGTACCTTTAAATCATATTAATGGCGAGGTGATTTTTTGTCCCTTAATTTATTATCATGCACAAATCATTAAATTCGAGGGTTTTGGTAATTTAATACCTACATAATGACTCCAAATCTCTTCTTGACACATTATATTTCCTCGTAAGTTTTCTAAGATGCTTCATTTTGTGCTATTTGGTTGAAATAATACTTTAATTTTCATTTCCGTTTTGAAATTCACATGTATATTACTATTTCGATTTGTTATGTTATTTTACTATTATGCTTATCTTAGGAGTTGATGTATTTTTTATGCTATGTGAAGGATACAAAAAGGACATCATGACTAGTTCAAATGCTCGAAAAGCCCAGAACCTTGTAGCTCCTGCTCTAGTCTCTATGCCTGAAAGTTCAACCAACCCAAGAGAGGTATTGGGGACAAAAAAATCTTATCACACTAGAGAATATAGTTTCCCTAGGTATGATACAATATACCAAATGTTAAACATTTTAGACTTCTCCTCCGATGACGAGGACCTGGAAGTATATCAAAATATATTGAAAAATGGTATCCACCTCATAGTTGCTTGTCACACATTATTTTCTTACAATGAAGTAGCCCAATGGTGTCTCAAATAGTTTGACCCGAGCATTTCCACTATCATAAGCAAACTTGGGAGGCAAATATCATCACTGAGGCCTGAGGACGTTTCTATCAAATACCACCTTCCTGAATCTGTGATTTTTCTCAACAAACCATTCTTAAAGGGATTCTCCAAGGATAATAAAGACCCAACTAAGTTAATGGAAGGTTGGTGGTTAGATGAATATACACCATTCAAACAAGGGAAATAGTTGATTCCTACCCAGGACCTTAAAACACCCTACATGATGTTAATTGCTTTGATAAGAAGGCTATATGGGAAAAAAAAGAGTTCACGTTTCCATATGGAGTGGCTTCCCATGGCCTACACAATTGTGAATATAGGAAAGGTCTTCAATTGGGCAACTATTTTAACATTCTATATTTGTCGTAACATAAAGAATATTATAGGTATGAAGAAACCCTTCTTTTATATGTCTGCATATCTGTTGATGCAATTTTTTCTTCTATGCAATTTCCTAATTTTGGATGGGCTTAGGATCACGAAAAAACTTCAATACATTGTTCTGACCTCTGGAACATAAATTAAAAAAGGTGCTTCTACAAATATGTGACTTTTTTCCTTTCCCCCCTTTATACCATAGTTTTCAGATTCCCAAGATACATATTATCAAATGGAGCCATGGAAGGAATGAAAGGCATAGAAGATTGGTATATGAGAAATTACTATACTTATATCTGAGTGTATGGAAGTACTGGATCCTCTCATATCCTACCCAATTTTATCCCAGACCATTTATTGATTAGAGAAATTTCCTATCAAACCATGGGAACTAGAGTGAACTCCTTCTAGGGAGTATTAAAAAACCATGGCCTAATTTCCAGATGAATATAGAAATATACAACCTATCAAATGATTCAGATGCTAGGAAAGAGGAAGAAACCTTACAAGAAATATGCTTATTCCCTGAGGAGGAAAGAGGGAATGATCCACATGAACTAGAAGTGAGTCATGTTAGGTCTACAAGTCTTACTCATCCCAACACACTTGTGGTTGATTATGCAGAAGATATATTCAAAGGAGTCATGTAATTTGAAAAGGCATTACAAACATTCCCTGATGACATGACCAGACACAAGCTGTTATTGGAAGAAGAATAATAGAATAAGATCGTATAAGAGAAATTTTAGCTACTTTTGGAAGAAGACCAAAATGATTTGCAAACGGAATAATAAGAAAAGAAAAAAAAAGGCAAAAGAGTTGGAACAAAAGAGAATTAGGTCCAAGGAATAATACCATAAAGCACAAGATGGAAAAGGGAAACATAAAGTTGAACTCAAGAAAACCTCTAAGGAAGATGAAAGGAATAAGAAAGAGGAAGCACTAAAAAGGCTTTCTAAGGAAAAGAGGAAAAATAAAGAAGATAATATAAAGGCCCAAGAGGATGCTCTTCAAAAGAAGAAAATCAGGGAGGAAGCTAAAATATTAGCAGATGAAGTAGATAATAAATAAAGGGAAATATTGGCAGTTGAAGTTGAAGCAAAAAAGAAAGCATATGAAGAAGAAGAATGGTGAAAACATAAAAAATTAAATGAAGCTTAGAAGATCCCATCAACTCCAAATGTGGGTATAGTAAACATTCCACCCCAAGTCTCATGGATATCCAAGGTAATGCAACTTTCTCCTCTCAAATGCTCATTTTAGATGATATTGTTGTATCTATAGGGTATTACTACTAAAATCATAAAACTAGAGGTGTTGAGAAAAGGTCAAATAAAAGGAAAAGAAGAGAAGCGACTAGAACCCAAGCATCCATAGAGAGAATCATTGAATGGAAGGAAGGGCCATATCTCAAAGATAATGCAATATAATATTCCTCTGCATTCCATGCATTTGTAGGAGAAAATACAATGTTTGTCTTTGAAATCACTACAACACTTAGCACTGCAGAAGATAAAATTGATGGTATTGAAAAAGAGATGAAACTACAAAAGGATAACATCTCTACAGAGTTCCTCAAAGTAGCTGAAGAGAAGGAGATAATCCACAAGGGAGAGATTAAAAATGTCATACAAATCACAATGAGTGAGTTGACCTTGGATTTTGAAAGAATGACCATAGTTGTTGAGACTCTTCACACAGAAAATTTAAACAAATATTTACAAGCCCAAAGGTATGAGATAAATACAGAGTCTGAAAATAAATTGCATGTATAATGAGACCAACACTTGAGAGAGATACAATGGGTAAACAAAATTACTCCGAATAAGTAGAATAGAACAAATTCAAGTATGCCTGGGAGGTGTCCAATCTTTAGATAGAGCAACCCGAATCCAAGACGATCATTGTGCAATAAAGTTACCAAATTATGGGATTGGAATAGGAAAAGGGGAATCTTGAAAAGGATTTAGAATAGAACAAATAAACAACTCTTGCTTTGGAAGTTATAAGGGAAGATGCTACAAAGCTCAATGAAAAACTAAAGTCCGAACATAAGGAATTCTTGTTCCTTCTTAATGACATACATACAAACATGGATGACCAATTAAGGATGGAATTTCAAATGGAAGGTCAATATCAAGAGGGAAAAAATTCTTTTGATCACATTTTAGATTGGAAAGGAGTATAAAAAAATCCTCCCAATACTCTACCATTGTACTCTGCGAGGAAGAAGTTGAAGGATCAAGTTTTCTTTTATACATGGAAGCCCTTATTGTAGGAGACAACAAAAAAGGCATGTAAAAGGATATGGAACAATTCTGATGAACTTCTTGAAGAATTGGGAATGAAGGTAATGCCCCCCATTGATGAAGCAACACCTGCAAAGATAAGAATAGTCGAGGTAGAATAACAAAGGGAAAATAGTCAAGCAAACATAGAACAACTGACATAAGTAAACAAAGAGGTTATAGATGAATATTTGTTGAAACCTAACAAGCTAATCATAATGACCCATAACTTCATAAAGAAGACAACACATGAATTGAAACTTGAAGTTTCAACCAGGATCTGTGATGGAGAGCTTGACTTGGAAAATATGTACTCAGACAAGCTGGAAGAGATAATGAAGGATTATTCTCTCTAGAGATAATATCAGGATTATATGGAAGTTCAATGGTTGTCATCATCATAGGAATTTTGTAACTGATCCATTTTTTATCCTACAATTTCTTGTTGGCCATCTAAATAGGAATATGAAGAGGCATACCCTAATTGTCGTCTGTCAAAAGGCAGTTTTGGAATGTAAACAATCACTCTTATTTTATAAAAGATTATACTTCAATTAAGAAAGGTATTTTGGATGTATGAATCAAAACAATACTTTATTGTATGAGGAACATAACAAGACATATCTATGTAATTTTGGTTACAAATATGTGCAATTGAGATTATTCTTATTGTATGTGTTGCTTATGAATGTGTGGATTATGGCTTTGTGAATTTCTTCCTTTCCATGCTTTGTATGCTCATATTACGAGAATTTATTTGTGAATACAACAATGATATAATAAGTAGATGAAATACTTTCTTATTTTCTTCTTGTTATATTATCACTTTGACATACTCCTTTTATTAATGAATTAATTTTTATGCAAGTAGTATTATTTTTCACTGTACTCATTTTAGAAATCTTCTCTTGATCGAGATAATTTAGTTTAGATTATAATTTCATCTTAGTATAGTATGAGATACCACACATTAGTTTAGTTTTAGATGTCAATTCATCTGAGAACCTTTAGTTCTGATATTCATATTTAGATAATAAATTATAGTGGCAACCATGCTAATATTTTGGTCGGAAACACTATTCCAAATGAGAGTGAGTCTAATTGGGACTTTCCATCAGGCGTTCTCCCTTACCTACTTGATATTCCATTTGGACCTATCAACAAGTCCCAAATGATGCCTTTTGTATTTTCCAATGTCCCTACAACCTATTGCACATTTATGAATGATGTGTTGCGTCCATTTTTAGAAAAGTTCATTGTGGTGTATTTGGATGACATCATAATATATAGTGAATGTTTGAAGGAACACAATAAACATTTGGAATATGTATTTGAGGAACTGTGATAGAATTAATTGTTCTTGAAGAATTCTAAGTGTGTTTTTGGGAAGACTTAGATACCTTTCTTGGGGAATTGGATTGGCCAAGGATGCATTCACATGGACCCTACAGAGGTCAAGGCAATCAAATATTGGGAACATCCACGGACAGTTTGTGACATGAAAGTATTCCTTCGACTATCCAACTACTATTGCAAGTTTGTAGAAGGCTACTCTGATATTGTTTCATCACTGACTGACTTGTTGGAAAAGAGAAATCATGGAACTATTAATTTCATGAATAGATTTGCAATTATACTTCATAAATAACCATTAATCTCAACAAGAACAAACAAAAACATTCACCAATAATGAACAAAATAATGTAGACAAAACCCTTGAGGTAGGGTAGCACCATATATTAATCCTTATGGACAGACAAAACTCTTCAAGCAATTCTTTCTTGTACAATAACAATATTCTTCACCATGCTTCAATACATTTCTTTCACTTCTTTATATAGCATTCTCTATCTTATAGAAACATTTTAGAGAAGGAATCTTTTAGAAAGCCTATTTATTATATCTAGGTACCATAGTGGGCGTTATTTAATAATATAGCGGACTTCGTCCAATTTACATTGAATGGACTCCACTAATAATACATAATTACATTCCCATTGGGTACCTCCCTAGGTATGCTACATTCCATCCCCCTTCACATGTTTCATCCTTGAAACACAAGAAGAAACCATACAATATGATCATCTAAGAAATGTAGCCAATTGGTACCAAGTACGACCATCCATTGATCCTATTGGAAGATGAACATGATGTCCAAATACTACCTTGCCATCCTGATCTGGATCTACATCATGCCGGTGTTTCCATGGGAGTGGTTCTCTATCCTGATGTCTTAATGTAGTTTTCGTAGGACTCCATGCACCTTTGGATTGATTTTCTTTCTGGTTCCCTGTTGGTGCATAAGTGTGTTGATGCTCACACCCTTGCCTTGATGATTGTTTTTTCTCAATATGATGTGGATGGAAATATACACCAATTGAAGGAATTTGTTTTGTTTTCGTCAAATATGAAACATATTGTGCCTTTGATTCAATGACCATTTTAGATTCTTTATTATGTCATTCCCATGGATTTTCTTCATCTCCTTCTATAGAATCTGCCTCTGATTCAACTTCGGATTCGACAATAACTTCTTTGTTGGTCTTTGTGGGCCCATCATTCTTACTGAGAGACAAATCCTGCAATGTGATTTTCTTTTTCTTGTACCTCAACTTCAAAAACTTCTTTTGCATATTAATATTAATGGTACCCATTGATTCTATCCAAGGATATCCCAAAACAATATCCACATCATCCATATCCATAACATAAAAATATGAATGCAACACATATTTATCCTTGGTAATATTCAAATATTAAAAGACTATAATATTTTTACCCTCAACATGTATGCTTTAAATATTCTTTGCAGAAACTTGCTATCTACTTACCAACTAAACATTGATAAAATTATGCATGAAACTAGGGTTAATAGAAACAATGATATTTTATTTATGAATACATCCATGAACCTGTAATATAGAGTTGACACATGAAAATAAAACCTTGGTTCTATTTGTATCATGTTTTTCAACATGATACCACCTATCAAAAAATAATTTTTCAAATTATTCATCAGAAATCCCCCTTATCTTGACCTGGTCCAATGATTGCCACCATGTGCCAACATCTTCTCTAAGATAAAAGAGTAAAAAAAATATCCACTTCTCTTTCCATTTTGACTTTTGGACTTTTAGGAATTCTTTAATACTAGGACCATCATTGTTTCTAGTAAAAAATAGCTTGTTGTCCATAAACCTCCCAAAAAACTAGTGTTTTAAAAAAAATAACTTACACTGCAAATCGCCCGGATTTTTTTGAAAAAAACCCTGTAAAATTGTTGAATTTAAAATGATGATAAATTCGCTTCCTGGACTCCATTTTGAATGATTTTTTTTTTGAAATTGGGTATTTTTCCAAGGGGAATTTAAATATCCAATTATTTTATACAAATTCAGAGAAAAATGTTTCTTAACTGAGCCTAAAGTGCACCACCCCCTTTTTTTCTTTTAAAACAATTTGCAAAATGAACTAAAAATTCCTTCCCTTCTTTGGCCAAGGAAAGTGCTATGATAAAAATTTTTAAGTACATGAATATATATGCAAATTTACTTTAGAAATAAACCTCAATCTCAATAAGAATAAACCAAACTATTCACGAAAATATTGAACACAAGAAATATAAGAAACCTTTGAGGTAGGGTAACACCATATATTAGTCCTTAAGGAAAGATAACACTCCTCAAGAAATGCTTGATATATTCACAATATTCTTCACTTGCTTCAATACATTGATTACACTTATTTATATAACACTCTCTATCTCCAGGAACCTTCTAGACAATTTTCTCACATTTATTATATCTAACTACCACAGTGGAAATTATTTAATATAGTGGACCTAGTCCATCTTATATTGAATGATTTCCACTAATAACACATAACCACATTAACATTGGGTTACCTCCCTAGGTACGCCCTATTACCTCCCTAGGTATACTACATTCCATCCCCCTTCACATGCTTCATCCTTGAAACACAAGAATAAATGATACAATATGATTGGCTAAGAAATGTAGCCAACTAGTACCAAGTATGGACATCCATCCATCCTAATGGAACATGAACATGATGTCCAATTGTTTACTTTCCACTCTGATCTTGATCTGCTTCATGTCATGGCTTCCATGGGATTTTTTCTTTAGATTTATTTCTTCTTGCAGTGCTAATAGTCCTCCATGCACCTCTTGATCGATTTCCTTTTTGGTTCTTTACTGGTGCATAAATGTGTTGATGGTCACGCCCTTTCCTTGAAGACAATTACTAAAAGAACTTGATAGAGAGGAGAAATTCTAGGTTTGAAGAGATAAAACAAATAATTGTCATTGCTCCCATGTTGAAGATGTCAGAATTTGAATGATCACTTGAAGTGTAGACAGATGCATCTAAATTTTCCATTGGAGGGGTTTTGAAGCAAGAGGAACATCTGATTTCCTTTGAGAGTATAAAGCTCGAATATCATGAATAAAGATACCCCATTCATGAGAAGGAGATGGCTACAGTACTTCATTTTTTGCATACTTGGAGACACTACTTGTTGGGAAAGCCATTTTTCATGAAGACATACAATGTTGCGAGAAATTACTTCACAACACATCCAAATTTGTCAGCCAAGAAGGAAATATGGAAATTCTTCCTCACATATTTTGACATGACCATTAAGTATAGGTTGAGAAGTATAAACACTTCCTCATATGCCTTGATAAGAAAGGCACAAATCAAAGTCTTAGAGGAGGAGGACGAGTTTCCTACATCAGGGGGCACTTAGATTCAAGTTTTAGAAGAGTTGCATAAAAAGATCAAGGAGGGGTTAGAGAATAATAAATCAAAAAGTAACATCATGAAGAAGGTGAAGGATGGAAAAATGTGGAATTTTTGGCTATGCAATGGACTGTTGTACTTTTGGGAGTGAATCTATGTCCCTAAATCATCCAACCTCAGGAGGGAACTTGTGAAGGAATGTCATGAATTACCCTAATGTGGATACCCAGGACAATAGAGAATGATGACATTGTTGGAGAGAGGATACATTTTGGAGTATATGAAGTAGGATGTGGAGGAGTACATTCTCACTTTCCTTATATGTCAACAAGATAAGATGGACACCAAAATGAGAGTAGGGATGTTTCCACCTTTACTGATTCCAGAGAGACCATGGACAAGTGTCTCGATGGAATTAATCACATAGATTCCAATGGTGTAGGGATACAAAGATATTTTGTTCATGGTGGATTAATTCTCCAAATATGTTGTATTCATTGTGACAAAGATTCCTTGCAACATAGAAGAAGTTGTGAAGTCGTTTTTCAAGCACATAGTGAAGTATTGGGGTCTTCCTTTGAACATTGTGTTAGACATGGATGTAAGGTTCACAAGTAAGTTTGGAAATCATTGTTAAATATTGTGGGGATGAATTTGTTGAATATTTCAGCCTACCATCCATAGATAGATGGGAAAACAAAAAAAAAACAATGCACTTACAAAGGACTACTTGTGACACTATGTACAAACAAAACAGATGAATTCACCAGACTTGTTGGACACCACCCATTTTAGATAAAACCTACATAAGAGTTTAATGATTGAAATAGTCTATTCAAGTTGACGAATAGAAAACAACCCACAAATCCTCATTTTGTGACACAAGGATACTATGGAACAAATCCATTAGCCATGGGTTTCGTGAAGAGTTTGCAGGATCGATTGGAGATAACTCGAACATACTTGACTAACATAGTAGATAAAATGAAGCAATGGGTAGATCACAATAGGAGTGATGTCAAACTCCAAGTAGGAGAGTTGGTCTTACTCAAGCTAAAAAGAGATCAGTTCCCACCACATAAAGGGGTGGCTCCATTTCTTGTGAAAAGAAATGAGGGACCGTTCAAATTTCTTGAGAATATTGGAAACATCACCTATATATTAGATTGTCATTCAACATGAAAAATATTCACCCTTTATTCCACTTTAAACAATTAAAGTCATCCCAAAGAGACATGGATGACCCAATTCGAGTTGAGCCATACAGAGCACCAACCATGGTTGTAGATAAGCCAAAGTTAGAGGCAAAGAATATTTTGGTGCATCACATCTTTGGATGGGGCAATGGTTGAGTGCATGATTACTTTGTCGATTGGAAGGAAAAAATCGATGAAGAGGATAGTTGAAGAGATATGAATCCTTATGAAAATAGGAGTGCACGATTCAAGAGTTTGACATAGGTCACTACAGATTGCAAGTGGTGAATTTTTTTTTTGGATGGAAACAATTTTAGTGTGGGAGGATGTTAGGCCTTCTGTGATGCTGAATGAGTGTGCATTCTCCTTGGGAATATTTAACGACGGGATGGAGGAAGAGGACAAAGAGGAAGTGATCGATTGGGAAATAAATTGTCTTATGGATGTGGGAAGGAGCGCCTTGGGGAACGATAGTGACATGAAATCCCAAGGGTGCACACACCCTTCTTCCTTTATGATGGATGACAGAGACTTGGGTTGCATTTGGGAAAGGACAGGGAAACTTGGGAGAATGAACAAGGAGTGGACCCGTCTACCCTTGGAAGCATGGGAACACTAGATAAGTTGGGAAAACCCATCGACACACCCACAAAGAGTAACAATGATCGACACAAGGAAGAGCACAAGACAAGGGGCACATGCCCAAGGACGTGGAACGTTGGTCCAAGATATGTGGCGGTTGATGGGAGAAAGATATCGTTTGGGAAAACTGGGTCCATAAAGGGGCACGATGCTTCGTTTGAGTGTGACGATTCATGAAGGGGCACCACACACCCAAAGGATGCAAAGTTTCACATTGCTGACCCTTGGAGTCCATATAAGAGCACAAGATGTACAAACAAAGTCAAAAGGAAGTGTGAAGGTAATATGCATGAAGTATTTTGAGGCTGGGAACATAAGTGAGTCGCACCACAGGCTAAGGAAAGGAGGAGAAACATGGAAAGTCTTGGTGTCATAGATCCGCACTTATGGACAGTTCTATTGTATGGGGTAGAGTCACGAGACTCTACCCTTCTATGTAACTGAGAAAAAAGTGCCCTCTTTGTAATTCATTGTTTATTTTTTGCAATATAATAAATGAATTTGGATATTAGGCATTGCTGGTGTTGGTCGCACTATATATGTGTCTCTTTTGTTTTTCATGATTTTTGTTGTATGCAAGAATGACTAAGTGTTAAATAATGTTAACAAATGTCTAAGTAGACAACTCAGTTTCATAGAGTAACAATGTGACTCATATGTATCCTAGAAAAGAGTATGGGTATGCTCTAGGTGAAGGGGCGTAGTCTGAATGAAGTATCATTGGTTGAGCCAGGCTACCAAGTGAGAACCACCACAGTGCCTGTAGATCCATGAGATGCCAAGGTTGGACTTGGGAATAAATCTTGGGGGCATGATAGTTAGTAATATAATTAAATTTTTTATTCTTGAAATTTATGGAGATACATTGTGTAAAATATTTAGAAATGTACACTCCACCCATATTGAGGGACACATAAAGGTGAAATAATAGGGTAAACATTAAAAAAAAAGAACACAAAGAGAGAGACAAGGATAATGACTCAAACAATGAATAGTAGGTTGTGAAGAATGACTAAGTTTGGGCTATGTATGATTTGGTGTAGTGGTTTGACCCTATGACCTCCTTCTTGCAAATGCTTGTAATTCATAACACTCAACCACTCAAGATAACCCACTGATATTTATACATATTCATAAAAACATATATGTAGAATTTGGGTGGAGCCAAAATTCTCGATAACCTAGTCCTATGTATCATCCAAAGAAATTGGGTGGGAAGGGTTTGCACCACCTTTAGTGTTCTCTTCCTATATAGTTCACACTAAAATTTGAATGGCCTATAATAGAAAATGGTAGTTGTCATTGAGCTTCCTTAGATCATCACATTTGTTAGGCATACTAATATTGTTGAAGTCTCGTCTCTCATCCATTGTCCCTGTAAGTTTTAAACCTGCAAAGTAAAGCAATGCATATAGATTCTAAAGCAATACAAAAATTAATCAATGGCTCATACACAGAGTACACAGAGATTTTTACTGGAAACCCTCAACCAGGAAAACCTTTCTTATTTTCATTATATTGAATTTCACCATTCGCCATACAATATATACAATTTTTTTAGGTATTCCATAGATACCAAAACCCTAATCCCTTAATCCAGGATTAATTTACAAATCAGCTAAAAATAGCAAAAACCGCCCAAAAAAAAAATTTCGGGGCGTTTCCCCGAACCCCTCGGCCCCGAGATGCCGCCCGGTGCCGAACACTGCACGTAACTAGGGGGGGAATACCTGCCCCCCCCCTGGGACCCCCCTAGGAAAGCGCCTGGCGCACATGGCAGAGCTCTAGGTGAAGGGATCGTCAGACGCAATTGTCGTATCTGACGCACCCACACACACACACATGCAAAGAATATAACACACACCCAACATTCTCCCACTTGTTGTTTTCTTTGCATCCATGGGTCTAGGGGATTATATAGTCAACAATCCAGGGCAGCAATGCCCATTTTTACTCTACACCAAGAGAACTTTTCTGTGCTCACAGACTTTGTCAATGAATCTGCAGCATTCTTCAAAGTGTCAACCTTTTCCAGCAACACCTTCTTTTCCTCAACCATGTCTCTCACAAAGTGATACTAAACATCAATATGCTTTGTCTTCGAATGATAAGCTGGGTTATTTGCCAGGAATATTTCACTCTGACTATCACAGTCTAATCTCACTGCTTGTTGTACCAACCCAATACCTGAACACAATCTTTGTAACCATACTGCTTCCTTGCTTGCATGAGTGGATGCCATGTATTCAGCTTCTGTAGTTGAGAGTGCCACTACATCCTGTCTTTTGCT
>ML777557.1:1397595-1412445 GCA_009831015.1 Picea engelmannii | reverse complement strand
CATTCGCCATACAATATATACAATGTTTTTAGGTATTCCGTAGATACCAAAACCCTAATCCCTTAATCCGAGATTAATTTACAAATCAGCTAAAAATAGCAAAATCCGCTAAAAATAGCAAAAACCGCCCAAAAAAAAATTTTCGGGGCGTTGCTTCGGGCTACCGCCTGGTGCCAAACACTATGCATAACCAGGGGGGGCATACCTGCCCCCCCTGGGACCCCCCTAGGAAAGCGCCCGGTGCACACGACAGAGCTCTAGGTGAAGGGATCGTCAAACACAGTTGTCGTATCTGACGCACCCACACACACACACATGCAAAGAATATAACACACACCCAACAGTCCCAACCACAATTTCTTTGGAATTTTAGTATATGTTGAGAGTGAGGGAGAGATGGGTATTGTGGCTTATTAAAAGGCATGTGTCTAGCATAATGCTATCTCTCTTTGCATCTATCTTGGAGCTATTGGTGTTCTATATCTTCACCTAAATCTCCTCCTCCATATTTGCAGGAATTGGATTATTGTGGGGTTGTGTATCTTTGCAAAAATATTTGTTATCCTCTACAATTTTGTCAGGTTTCTACCTTTCTTTGGTTGGCTATGAAGGGACTATTTCTATTACTTGTGGTGACGTGGAGGATGGTCCTTGACCTTCTTCCCTATTTATCTATTCCTTGGATCTATAGGTGCTTCGTAGACCATAACATGCTTTCTGATATCCATTACACTTGAATTTTATTCTTTGACATTTTTTTCTCCTTTCCTTTGTCTACCGCATAGCCTGGTGGGTATCATCAAAGATTTTTATAGTTGATGCAATTTGACTAGGGTGTTTTTGGGTCTCCCATTGATCCTCATGAGGAGAAGAAGTGGTGTTATACTCCCTCATCTCGTTTCCTCATGTTTATGATTGGGAAAGTTAATTTCCATCCACTTTATCTTATTGTCTTCATAAATACCAAGTCCACATACATTAACTGGTCGAAGAGTGGCAGTGGAAATAGGATATTATATAACCTAAACATTAATTTCCTGTTGCATGTCATCTCCCATTGCTAGATGTTAGCCATCATGAACACAATATGGATATATCTATGTACATCCCTAACACCCTATTAATACGTAATTAAGTTCTAAAATTATTTTTGGGTTAGCTCTAGTGGATGAGTGTTTTGGTTTTAATCCAAAAGTTCTATGGGTGAAGTCCTCAACCAACTATATTGTTGATATTGTTGGGTTGGCCCCACTATCCCATTTACCATCCATGGATCATGGAAAAGTTCTCAACATGGAGTTGAAATGTGCATTTAAAAAAACATTAATAAGAAAAAATTATTTCAATATCCACTGTAAATAAAATATTTCAATATCCCTATTAAGTAAAATGTTTCAATATCGATTTTAACTTTACATTGAAAAATAATTTGATGTATTAATTTTTAATAATATAATGCAAAATAATTTAGTGCATTGAATTCATTGATAACATACTTCAAAATAAACAACTTGCATTTATTTAAGCAAATTATTAATTAAATGTGTCAATATTAATATGCTAAAGGTAGAGTGAATTACATTAGATATTGATATCAAAACAATATAAAATAAAATACTAATAAAAATATGAAGAACATAATGTAAAAAAACCCAAAATAATAAAAATAAAATAAATGTGATTAGAAAGAATAAAATATACAAATAAAATATCCATAATTATATAAAAAAAAAATATGAATATAATGAACAATAATATATAAACACATATTGTTAAGTACAAATATATGATGAACATATACTTTGGAAGGATTATATAATGAAATATATTATTAAACTCTTTTTGATTTTCTAATCTTTTCTAAGCAATTGCACACCAACCTAAATATGTCTTAACTCGTGATATAGCATGCATCGAAGGGATCAAATATTTGGAGATAAACTTATTTTTTTTCAACATAGAAAAGGTTTTTTCGTCGATGTACTTGATCCCCTCAATACATGATAATACATAATAAATCTAGAGTATTATTTTCTTATATCTTCATCAAATTTCAACTTCAAAATTCATTATTATCTCATCTTTCTTTAAATTCAATTTTGTCATAAGAAGTTAATTTCAATTTTATTGTTAAAATAAAATTATAAAAATGTTGTATTGTGATTATAAAAATGCTATTTTGTATCAATTTTATTAGCATTTGTACCATTTATATGATAATAAGTGTTATTTTATTAACAATTGTACAATTTATATGATAATAAGTGTTATTTTATGTATACTAATTTATAGGTTTAACTTCAATCATTTCTTATATAAAAGCTAGAAAACTATTTTAAAAAATTGAATTGATTATATTGGAGACAAAAATGAGCAAAATAAACAATGCGATGAGTAAATCAGAAGTTAATGTGAATGGTATCTACAATGACCTTTGAATGAAAGAGACCACTCTTAATTCTTCAAACATATATTATTAATTTGTATCATGTAGTAATATTTTATTTAGAAAATTAAAATTTATTTATATTTATTTAATGTTGGTATAAATTGAACATTCCAGAGAAATTGGAAATGTAAACTTGTAAAAAATGAATAAGAAATTTTAAGTAGATAATTGATGACAATGATGATGATGAACATCCATTGAGACAAAATTCATCTATAGGACCTGAAGAGGGTAAGGGATTACTTGAAATTCTTTATAATTTTGTTTGTGTGCTTGAAAAGCATTAAGAGAAGCTTTCCAATATCACCATAGTTTTGTCAGCATTAAGAGAAGATTTCCAAGATCACCATAGTTTTGTCTAGTTAAAAGGTTAGGAAGGTTGGTAGTGTGACAAATATTTTGAAATTGAGATCTAATCTGGGTATATGCTGGAGAATCTAAGAGAAAGTGCTTTTCATATTCAACCTTCTTAGTGTCACAAAGGTGACATACTCTTTCATCCCATGGCATTTTAGGAAATGCCCAATGCTCAGTTTCACTATGGAGCTTATGAGAATTTGTTCTTATCTTAGCAATGCTTTTTTTTTTCTTTACATTTGTCAAAGCAAAGAGATAATGCCGATCTTCTATATTAGGGTTGATCACATTGTTATAATACCTTAATTTGTTTTTTCCTCTAATTCTTTGTCACACCACTTTTTCTCCTTAATTTTTTATTTAATGATATTTTTAATAGTATCCTTATTCTGCAAAATGGTCTCTTCCATGATTCCCCAATGACTTAGCCAAGACTAGGCATATTTATTCCATCCTCGTTTTAGTTGAAGGTGGTTATGAATAGATTTTCAAGAAATTTTAGGAAGCCTCTTGTCTTTCATGTTGTTTAACTTGTTATTATACATTAGGTATCTATTCATAGTCGTGCTCTCAATGGGGGAAAGGCTTTCCTCTAAAAAGAGGATGAGATAGGGAGTATTTTCTTTAATTTTGAGATTATAGCTTATAACATTCTTTTGGATTTACTCTATCTTTCTCCAAGATTCATGAGAAATACTGCATCCCCATACTTCGTGTCATGTCACCTAAAACTTATATATATATATATATATATATATATATATATATATATATATATATANATAATTTTTCTGAACGTATCCTTTTTCGTCAATTTGTAGATATAATTATCTGACGTTCTTAACTAAATGTCATGGCTCATCATGACATATTGAAAAATTGATAACATCCACACATATACGAAAGGACCATATGCCATCTTAAAAAGACTCCAATTTACTTCTTAGGTAATATGCATTTCCTATCTTTCCCACTCCTTTCTACTTTACATTGATTGGCTTTGCGGTCTTATTACACTTATCCATATTATTACTTTGTGTTCTATACTTTGCATGAATTGATTGTAGTTTCTAGATGAGGAAATGAATTCTCACCCTTGGTTCTATTTGGGTAATCCCCTTTCCACTTTATCATTATTAGTCCCTGCCAAAGGCCGAGACTTTAGCGATCGATTCATCGTTGACGATTGATTGCTTTTTCTTTGACTAACAATTTTTTTCTTCTTTCCAAAGTTCTACATAGGAAAAATGAAATATTTTTTTATTTATAATAATTAAATTCTCTTTATCAAAAATACTATGTTTTTCTTCTTTCCAAAGTTCTACATAGGAAAAATGAAATAATTATTTTTTTATAATAATTAAATTCTCTTTATCAAAAATACTATTGGCCAACAAATTCAAGGTCTTATTGCCAATATGCATGTGATGCATTTTTTCATGTAAGATAACCCAAGTACATAAGTTTAGTTTTTTTTGTAGCTATACTGTCAGGGCTTTAACTACTTTGACAAATGATAAAAAATGCGGCCATCGCCTACACTTTGTAGCACTTTCTCCACTACCTACACAACCCTGCAACTACTCTCTCTACTACCTATACAACACTGCCTTCACAAGGGGACCACCAATATTCTTTTCAAATTATTCAGGAGGAGGAACAAAGTAATCTCCCCAATAAATGTTGTTACAATGCATTTAAACAACAAACATACTGCAACTGGAGGGAGTTTTTTGAGCAGGTATGTACCCCTATCATTTGTTTGTGATCTTAAAGGAGATTACAAATTGTAATTTGCAATACAAAGTCTGGGAAATGATTTTCATTTATTCATTCTTACAAGATATTTTCAACAATTGACAAATCTTTTGGGCCTTAGCCATGGAGAATTAGAATTTCTCCATGTTGTGGAAAGATCTTGGGATTATCTTCGTATGACCCCATCATCCCTTCCTCGATATAGTTGTCCATCATAAATGTGCAGGATAAATTCACCCTTAGGAAAATAGTTAGTGCAGAGAGGTACTCCCCACAGTTAGTGCAGAGAGGACAAATTCACCCTATGGGAAACAATTAGTGCAGAGCAGTTCCCTTTGGAAAATTAATAAAGAAAAATGACATCAAATCCCTGAGTTGTTGCAATTCTCCCATAAAATCCCCAAGAGAAAGAAAATACATGTAAATGAAATAGAGAAACTCGAATGGTGTAAATTAAACAAGAAGGCTCTTAAAATTTTATCTTAAATACTACAACTTTGCATGCTTTTTTCCATATGTACCCTTATTCAACTCTTCTTTGCATGCTTTTTGCAAGATGTACCCTTATTGAAACTCTTCTACACCAGCCTACACATAAAATATTTGAATTATTTGACTCTTTGTAGCAGCTTAATCATATTCCTCAAATCATTGCAATTCCCAAATAAATCCAAAAAATACGACAAAAACAACTCAATCAACATAGTGTGTCAATTCATCTTTACGAATTTCAAATAACATCTTAAATTAAATCCTTATCTCACAAATTAAACCAGGCTACTTCTCAACTCATACACAAAACTTACAAAATTTACGATAAAATCCTTAAACTAAAACAATTTCTTCATACACACATCTAGCTAAAAAGACCAGTATGCTTCTGTCCAAAATTCATATTAGTTTAATGAATATCAATGAAATTGCATAAATTTCAAGCTAAACATATTAACTTTGTAGACCAAATTTCATTGCGGATCAGTGCAATTTGAACTTCAATAACATCTGGATCTAGAATATATGATGGGTCTATAAGGCCAACCATTTCCTCATCACTAGAGGCAAATACATTGTCACTAGTGTCTTCGGTGCCTTCCTCGTCCTATTTCCAACCCAAATTTCTTGCCTCTGCATATCAAAGACAATATTCTAAATTAGGCTCGGGATTATAAAATACAACATAAATAGTATACAGTTTTCAATGGAAAAAGGATATTGTTTTTACTGCACTGGTACAACCAATAAAAACTATATGTGTTATTTGCATCTATATCTTTCAATTTAAGGGAATGGCAAACTAGTTGTTTGCATACTATGTAAACACTAAACAAATTCCTAAAGAAATTTTTAGATACGTTGGACAAGCACATGAAGTGAATCAGGAAAATTGTTGGAATATATTACTAATGTAAATTAGGACAATCATCCATGAATCTACCTTTCACTTTCTGGTCAAAAGCATTCTTGTCCTGTAGCATTAAGGCCCCAACCTTCCCATTTAAAGGATCCTTTGAATTAGGATATAATAGAAGTTGAAGAAATATTTCAAATACATTCACATATTTGCAAATGAAATACAAGAAGTAAGCAATAGATTGAATTAAATATTGAGGATAATAAATCATTGTAAACCTAGATGAAAAACGGAGAGGCACATTTCTTAGTAATCACAAAAACAAACTCACTTCTTGAAGTAATCAAGAAACGTTGCATGGTTACTTTGATTATTTATTCCTTGCCATATATTGGAGATCATTTATGTTCAAGAATATCAAGACAAATGGAGCCATCTATGAAGTTCCATGAAAATGAAACCCATTTAGAAAAATAACAAATTATCATGTATAAAATGATACATCAAATGGAAAAATTTGTGTGACCCAACACCACCATTTTTGAGTATAGCAGAAATTTTCATTTTTTTTTGTTATATATATATATATATATATATATATATATATATGTTTTCTAGGATATTATTACTTGAGTGCATGGAGTACATATAGTTCTTTCACTTATCTCAGATAGAAACATATAGCAACACAAAACTAGTGTAGCAAAGTGTGACATTTTCTCTTATGCACTTAAGTTATATAGTTACTGTGCCACTAGATTTTTACAAACTACATGCCACACTCCATATTGCATGCACCACAATCCACAGTTCCATGAATATGCATCCCTTGCATGCCCTACATACCGAAGATAAATAAATGGGGTGGGGATATCACAATGGGCTTCTTTCCTTCAGAAATGATATTTTTACTGTCATCTTCTCCTCTGTTATTGTAAAAACTGCCATCTATGTGTTTGTCAATGCCCATACAAAATTAATATAAATATGGATAAATGCTTGTCCTTGACCTACTTTATATATTTGATAAAACCAAGTTACATGAAGAATTGGGTTGTATCAAGTATTTTCTTGGATAGAATACCAGGGAAGCACCGAACTGTATCGAGATGTTTCCTCTTGCACCTTTCCTTGTCTTTTCTGAATCAATTCAGTTTGATAGTTGGTCAAGCAATCCCCAGATAGATGTTAAATGCATGAGCAGGTTAAGGCAGGTCAAAACAGTTGTAAGAAAAGAGAACCATACAGATCCTTAGCTGTATTAACGTGAATGATGTGTAATCACAACGTCCTACTATTTTTGGTGTTAAAATTAGTAGACGAACCCGTGTATTTCATAGTGCGTGGTTGTCTCATATTAAAAAAAATAGCATTGTGTATCATTGATCAAAATTAAAATAAAGTGATTCTTATACCTTTTATATTATCAAGAGAAAAAATATGCGTTTTTTCGATGCTTAGTTGTTTATTATTATCACTTTCCAACATAGAATATAGAAACTTCAATTGCATTAAATAGTTTATATATATTAGTTTATAGCATAAGATAATTTATTAATATAGATTAAGATAATTTAGTGAAGAAAAAACTAAATGGCAAATGGTCTTAAATTTAGTGGCAGAATGTATCAATGTGGTGTGGACAGAACACAACTCCTGAGTTGGGACATACGTAGAAGGAAACATCGTGGCATGTTTGTAACATAACAAAACTAAAACAATGCATGTCGGCTCTTGTGCATTGGGTTGGAGAAATACGGTGAGAAATGGGCTTCACTGTCCTTCGGTCCATTTTTCTTTTGCATTTTATGAATTTGTTTGTTTTATTTTTATGAAATTGTTTGTAACTTGATAGCATTTTTCATCGGGGTATTTTGAGTTCATCATTTGGCTTTGTATGTTTTGAATAAACTTAGAGATTTCGACGATGGCGTACAAAGTTTCTATGGATTTAGAGAAGGATCGATTTCATTTGGAACTACATCTCGATCTCCCTCTGTTGCAGCTGGCCTTGATTTGCCTCCTGACCATTGAGAGATAAGTAGGTGTTTTCCTGCTTCCCATCTTGGACGTATCTGTATACATTTAATGACCATATCCTGCACTCAATCCTGCTCAAGCCTGCAATGCGTGGAACCTACCGTTTTTCAACTCGTCAAAGAGAGGAGTCCCCCAGCCTAAAGAGGAATCAATCATTTGTGAGTCCATGTTTATTATATTTCTTTATTTTTTCGTTATGACTTATATCCCTCTAGGAAGGTCGTTCGTAAGTTGTTCTTCTCCCTCAAAACCTTAACTGATAGATTCATGAACATGACCCCAGCCTTGGAAGTTCTTCCTTATCAATAAAATACCCACATTTCCTCAGCATTTACAACATTTCTACACCTGAGGAAAGTTGTTTTAATGTAGATAATTGACAATCCACATCAGCAGATTCCATGCCCTTGGATGAAATGCATATTAATACCAAAAATGTATCAAAATTTCATCCTTTTGGTCAAGATCACTTAAACCTTCAACTGTTTCCTTCAAAGAGGTTATCGCTAAAATACATAGAACAACACATCGTTTTGGAAACAATGTGTGTAATAACCTTAATGACCTTATGTTGAACCTGAACATTATTTTCAACCCTGCCAAGAAGTGAACATAGTAAACTAACCCTCTTCCCTTTGTTTCCAACTATCAATGAATGTCCCTCGGGTGAAATGCTTCCTCAACATGCAAACTCTTTCAAAAGTATTCAACAATGGTCATTAATTGATGCGCGGTTGAAATACTGTGAAGCCTCATATGTAAAGACAATTAAGTGCATAGGATTAAAAAATATATTGGTTCATTTAATCAATTTGATTGGAAATGCATGAAACAGATCGACTGCAAGTTCTGAAATATCAATTCAAATGAGAGCATGAATCACAGAAATAAAAAGAGAAGAGAGAGGCTGAGTCATGGTTTAGTCAGCGGAGGAAGGTCACCAGGAAGCTTCAAAGCGATCCAGAACAATATATCATTATGGGTCAGTCAGGTTTGAGTGGTAAGATTTGTATTGTTTTTCCCGATATGTTGTATAAGGTACAGAGAGTGCAATGAGATTGGGTACTCGATGGGATTGATCCACCTCAGTTTTTCACCCACGCAACTCCCAATAATTCAAAAGTGGGGGAGTGGGGGCTGTGCGCGACACGAGGGAGAGATTTTTTTCGGCGTGGGTTAAACGTTTTATTTTTGGGGTTTTTTTGTTTGGATAGTGTTGGCTAAACGTTTTATTTTTTGGGTTTTTTTTGGACGGAATTTGATGATTTAAATCTGGACAAAATCTCTATTTTTTGTTGTTTAAATTGCATTTTTGATTGCATAGATGGATTCAGAAAAACCCTGAGACACTTGGATTATACAAACTTAGCTACTCACTCAAATCTGCAGATCCAACCATTCCTCACTAGGTTTCGAGCAAAATCTAGCCATTCCTCAATTCAGGAAAACCTTGAGACACTTGGATTATACAAACTTAGACACTCACTCAAATCTGCAGATCCAACCATTCCTCACTAGATTTCGAGAAAAATCTATCCATTCCTCAAATCTGTAGATCCAACCATTCCTCACTGGATTTCGAGCAAAATCCAACCATTCCTCACAAGGTTTCGAGCAAAATCGAACGAAAAAAGTTCAACTGAAAAAATCGCCACAAAACTTCCAAAAGATAAAAACATTTAGACTATTGCTCTTTTTTCCTCTAAACTGCTTTTTTTCCACTTTGCCATGCATGACCATTCATGCCATGCTAGTGGAAGTTGTTGAAAAAATTACCCTTGCCATTTTATTCATCTAGACTAGTGCTGGATAATAAGTCATTTTATCTATAGGTCGATGTTCTGATATCTAGGCTAGTGCTGGATATCAAAGAGATCCAGTGAGTCTCTAGGCTAGTGCTGGATATCAATGATGTGCTTTCAATTCATTTCAATTGATTGAAATGAATGGGAGATGACTTGTTGAATACGTTGGTATACAAAAATGGTATCGAGATTCCTATATAGAATTATAAATTAAACTTTCGTCAATGTTAATTAATTTAAGGATGATTTCCATTTTGTTTGGGAACTTATGTTTATTCATTATTTAGCTAGGTGTGTTGAGGGTATTCTATACATAGAGTCTTGATCACGGATATTAATTTATAGATACATTTTATGTTCAAACATGAACTACATACATTGTGTTGTCAGCAAGGATTAGAGGTTACTAAACACTTGTGGGATGTTGCCCTGCACAATGATATGCACGCAATATCACCATAACTGCACAATGATATGCACACAATATCATCATAACTGATATAAAGATGTCACTTACAACATCATTTTTTTCAATATGTAAAACTTTCATGTTTTTTCAATATGTAAAAGCTTCACGGAAAAGACATCGCCACTGCAGTAACACTTGTTAAAAGTATTAATTTAGTCATCCTCCAAACTATTATAACATCTATGTTATCGTTTACAAAATTAAATGTTGAAATACAAATAGTTGACCAAATTTGGACCAAGATTCACATCCATATTTTTATGGATTTCCTTTTTATTTTCATATACTATTACCTACACATTATGAAATTTATAAACAAAGTTACCACCATGAAACTAATATCACCATTCATAACCTAGCTGATCCACTTATAAAACATTTCTTATCCTTTGGACTTGGGTTCCTAGATTCCTAGTTGTCAATCTAAAAGGGAAATGTTTCCCTCAAGTCGCATTAAGACTTGAGTTAATTAATAGTTTGAGTCTAAGAAAACTCTTGATAAGTCGTAATCTCTATGCCACGTAGGTGGCACCATGAATGTTTCCAACGTACGTCCACCTACATGGGACTTATTAAACTTACTTGGTATATAAGCTTACAAACAACTCTAACTTATATTGTACCTTTCGGAAAGTTTTGGAGATGCAATTGACTTACCGACCTTGGGGTTTCAACCTTTCTTTGATAATCTATCAAAGAATTTAGACACCACAAAATGATATCTCAAGGTAATAATTTTTTTTTTTTAATTTAAAAAAAAATGGTTAGTTCTTTCGATATTTCGATTTTTTTTTTAATAAAGCTACCGGTTGTTGGCTATGCAAAGATAGTGGTTTTCCAACTCTTGTTACGTAGATAAGTATACACTTATTCGAAATTATTTACTTTTTCACATTTACCTAATCATATTAAAACGTTATTGTTATCCATATAATTAACAAATTTAGATAATTAATAAACTTAATTGAGATTAAACATTTACTTTACTATTTACCTTTTACAGCTTTAAACTTCCATTACTGCCACCTTTTTCCATATCTCCCATACCTGTCATATTAGCCAGACGTTTCATTTTCTACATGCATGGATGATGTGAGGCATCAGAAACACAACCCAGGCATGGTAATGTGAGATGGGAGACAATCGTGGATCCACTACCTCGCCTATAAGGATGTGGGGTGGTGGCTGTAAAATCCTTCTTTGAAAGCAAACTGAATGCCCGCTCATGCTCATTGTTCAGCGTAGTGACTATGACTGTGAGGGATTCCATCATCGGTTGGAATGGTTGCACTTCCAGAAGGTGGTGACGGTTGTGCTGGTTTCTTTCCGCAACGATTGGTTTTTGTGGAGAGAGAAACTATGCTAGTTGGCGCTGGGATTTGAAGCTAGAGGTCTGTTGTTTCACTGGTCTCTGTACTCTTCACCGCATTCTAATGGTTCTTCGGATGAACCACTGAGGCTACTTGTGAACCATGGCGGGTGGGGATCCGCCATTGAGGCCCTGAGGTGCTGGCCCTTCTCCAAGACTGTCAGGAAACTTCGCGGGATCGAGCGGGCGGGACGATCTTGACGCTGTGAGGGCGTTGGAGAGTGGAACGGCATGCACGTTCCAAGGATATATTTTTATATTTATTCAATTTGTATATCTACTAATAACTATAAAACATATTCACATTGTAATTTTTATTAATGTGATATAAAGTATTTTTTCATTTTTATCTGGTTAAATTTTATAAAACTGTTTTTTATTAGATTAGTATGGAAATGTGGTTGTTGTTTCCTGCATTTAGAGTAAGTCTTCCAAAATCAAAATTGGTCCAACAATCTTTAGCACTATCAGCAATTGTAAACACCCCTACAAGGAAACCTCAAACACAAATGCCCACGGCCAAGATCAAAATAACATGGCTATGTCGTTCAAACAAATAAAGATCAAAATAACATGGCTATGTCGTTCAAACAAATAATTTAACGCAGTCACACAACTCTCTCTGGAACAAAGGCTCTCACACAACTCTCTGAGGGGCAGATATTTAGTTATAATATGTGGGAGGGCTCAAGTTTAGTTATAATATGTGTGCTGCATCAAAGCATCTCAAAGGAGGCACCATGCAACCCCCATGCAATGGATAAATATGGCAGTAGTGATCAATGGATTCATGGCAATGTTGAATCTTATGAAGCTTAAGACAACAAAACAATAATATGTTGAAGACATTTTCGTAATCTCTATTAATTTCCATGTGGGGCTTATACCTAATTCATGCTCAACTTATACCTAATTCATGCTTACTTACCATTAAGGCTAAAGATTAGGTTGGAAGTTTAAACATGTTTTTTTTTTTATTTATATTTTTTCATTATATATTAAAAAAAATAGGATTTTCAAGAATAAGAATGGTAACTTTTTCACAATTTCTTAATATTTTTTTAATATATAAAATTGAATTTTGAATAATATATATAAATATAATTTAAGTTATAAATAATGTATATATTTTTATTTTATAGGATTTCAGGAATAAGAATTATAACTTTTTTACATTTATTATGAAGATCTCCACCATGAAAATTCATTTTTGGTAGCTTTCACCATTTTTCTTTGAACGATCTCATCAAAATCAAAGTGTATGGAGTAATTCCAATCGGATTAGTGGCATAAACAAATGAAAGTACTCTTTTCTGTTTTCAGCGATTAGATCATTGCTCCAATATGAAAATATTGGGGTATGTTGGGTTTTGGGATATCAACAGTGTTTTCTAGGGTTTTTCATAAATAGAAGTTCCTTTGGAGATGGAGAAGAATCACCACTTACGGGGAACAGAGCCTCTTCCTAGCGCCTATTAGTTTGGTTCAGTCGTGTTAGTTATTGGAAAAAGAGGGTAGCTCTCTCTTATTTCCTTTAGAGTACTTCGAATGAATGGCTGGGCTCAGAGAGCGCTAATTTGTGAATTTGTGTAGGTTATCCCTCAATTTACTTATTTGGTGGGGGGCGGATGTTTGTAATCTTTAAATTAAGTTAAAAAAACATGCTTCTTTAAAAAAACTTTGAAAAATTTGGCAAAAATAATTTAAATTATGAATGAGATCATTTTCGATTGTGTTTTTCTGGCTTCTTTTCCATAACATATAACTATGTATATCATTCTTTGCTAATATGTTGAATTTAAGGCATATCCAGTGTATGCTAGGAAATATTAAATCGCTTCGTTATTGGGTGCTACAACTAGGAATTGGTCGCACAAATTACATATGTAATTGGTTTCACAGATTATATATGTAGTTTCTGATCCATTTCATGGTATTGTTTGTGCTAGGATATTAAATAGTTCCATTATGAAGCTCAATTTTATATTAGAGAATTTTCCCTTATGTAATTATGCCACGAGTTTAACAACAATGAATTATAAACACTTATCAACCTACAGTAAAATGTTTAGCTATCATTTTCACCTCTAAATTTACCCACTCAAACAATCAATAAGGAGACCAATCGAATCCCTTTAATTTTCCAATTAATAATAAAAACTTTTAAAATCATGGAAAAAAAGATATCCTAGTATCTCTTGTTAGTGTTAGATAATGATGCTAACTAAACACATTCTCTTTCACTGAGTTCTTGCATTATTGAGTGCAATAAACTCCATACCAGTAAATCAAGGATGATTGTGAGTTACCATAATGTTATCCCCCACATGGAGTCCGAACTCCCTTTAACTCTTTCAATTTTATTCAATTTTGATAGACAATTAAGTCTTTATTGACAAATGTCACCCAATTTGATGCTCCATACTAAATACTTTAGACGTTATATTCTTTACTATTAATTAGGCAAATCATATATTAAGTTGTGGTTTCATTTACCGTGAAGAAGATAAACCATATGGATAGTCGACTAAGAGGTGAACAAAAAATATAACGGAGTTATCAATACAAACTTGATTACAATAATAAACATTGTTACATCACAAAGTTATTGTGAATAGATGGTTAATGAGAAATATGAATATATGGATCTCATTCACTTATAGCAATCAAATAATAACACATGTCATTAAATAGCATAAGTTTGAATTTATTATGCGACATTTAAATTACTAAAAAATTATTTTTTTTATTTGATTTTCATTAGTTAGTGTGAGAACTTTTGAATCATTAAACATTATACAATTCTTAATAATGGTTATTAGAGTTAGGGTTAAAATAAAATTAGAGTTAAAGTTATTCTTTGTTAATTAAAATTGAAAAATATTTAAAAATGTTAATGAAAAATGAAAAATATTTAATAATGTTTTGTATTATAGATATTTTGTATTGTTAATTATGGAGGAATAGTTGGAAGAGTTGTGTGAGAGTGGTATTTATTTTAAAATTAAAGAATATTATAATCTCGACTCTTAGATGCCTCAAATTAGCCCAGAGGAAAAGTGGAGGAATCCAAATGCTGAGACATTCATCAACCAAAGGTCTTGAAATGCCAATAAGATTGGAATTGAAATGTCCCTCAGTTGATATTAGTTGACTGCAGAATGAATAGAGAAAACTGATATTAGTTTGGTGTTAGTTGAGTATTTTAGGGTTCCATGATATGCAAATCCATGTTTAAAATCTTAAGAAAAA
>ML777557.1:1345304-1366425 GCA_009831015.1 Picea engelmannii | reverse complement strand
TCACTGAGTATTTTAGGATATTACCTTGGAATGTATGGTATGATAGACTCTGTTGTTAATGGTAGAAGAAGTAGCGCACACAACTTCAAGCCCACCATCTTCCAATGCCATAAGAAGATCAGAGTACACAATCTGATATTCAAACGTGTTCGTCCAAACCTGAACGGCTGAACCCGTAGATTTTATTTTGACTGTAGGGAACTCCCGATCTGATCCTCCAATCGCCGGAGCTTTCAGGCAAAATTTCTTGTTACAGGACAATCGCACGCCCTGGACTGAAACTTTTGCATTTTTATCAGAGTTGGCCTTCATTTTTTCTCTTTCTTTTTGAAGATCTTCGACCTTTTTCTCTAGATGGTGAACGTAATTCACAGCTTCCTCCACATGGTCTGAGACTGATCGTTTTCCCTACACAGTACGAGATCGAACTTCAATTAAATTAAAACCCTAGTGAGTAGTGATGATCTCTCTAATGCAGAAAAATCATTGTGTTCGATCAAAGACAAACATACCCGAAGATTTTCATGTGGAAGCAAAGATTTGAGAATTGACAAACGCGCTTTCATTTCTTGACGCCGCTGCCTTTCAATCATTTTGTGCTTCCTTTTGTCCGCCGGGAGGGTGCCGGGTAATATATTCCGAGACTGATCATCACTTGGACGACTGGAATCGCATAATTTGGCCATTAAAACAGGATTCGAATGATCAGGACAGCCGGCTAGGTATCCAGAGTTGAAGTTATCGACTAAATCACATATGTTGGCATGATGGGTGTTATAAGTCGGGGGATCTTCAACAGGTTGTGTTGATAGAAATGGATTGGAACTCAAAACACTTTCGACATCAAACTCTTTTATGACATCGTTACAGGAGAGAAATTCTGACTCCAACCAAGAAGGAATGCTCATTTTTTTGGTGAAATAAACCCTAGGAGACTTTTGAAAGTAAAGGAAACCTTGCCAACGATCGGCGATTGGGTCCGCGATCGTCTGCAACAAGAATAGTATGCGATCAGTTCCGTCTTTGTGAAGAACAAGATCCCGAATTGAATCCTGATAAATATCTGAGGAAGGATCACAATAACATCTAAAGAAATAAGCTGGGATCTCTTAGGATCTCTCCCCCCTAAACGAAACAAAACCCCGCCAAAGATCATAAGAGGAAATCCTGATCCAGCCATTCAACTGTATAAAAAACGGCTGACAACACAATCGGAAGGCACAATTATGAATGTTATAAGCGCTATAGAAACTGCAAGAATATAATCCAGCCATCTCACTGTATCAAAAACTGCTGTTGGAGTATAATCCAGCTATCTGACTGTATCAAAAACTGCTGATCGAATAGAATCCAGCTATCTGACTGTATAAAAAACTGCTGATGGGACATTTACGATAGCGAAATTAATGCGGAACAGACCATTCAATCCAAAGCGCTGTCCCATTAAACTGGTCGTAAAGTCAAAGTCGAGCACTTTCGACGAAACTAATTTGCTTAAGGATTAGCGGCATAAACATAAGTCGGTCTTCTTTATAAAAGCACATAATACGGCCTTCGCAATGATCTCTCGGTTAAACGTTATCATGATTATATGCATGTACATTGTCGATTATTGATTTATTCCTGCCGTGTGACCGGTGTTCATTTTACATGACATTACAAAAAAATGGGAAAAAGGAAAAAAACCTTTATCTCAGCGATGCGATATTTTTTTTTGGTAAATAAAAAAGAGATGGTATTACCTTATGTTATCTAAAGTGACATTTGTAAAAAGATTACATCAAGACTCGTCATGTGTTCTGTCATAGGTATGGAACACATGTCTAAGAACTGTAATGACTTGTCACATGTTCTGCCATATCCATGGAAACTAGAACAGACGATCTGCAAGAGAGTTTCATAGTAACAAAAAAAAAAAACATCTAAGACCATAAAATTAATAGTAGAAAATCTAAACATGAGGCGAACCTGGACTTTCTTCTTGCCTGACCGTGAAGGCATAAGGTTGGCAGCATGTCGGGTAGCGACTCTTTGCGAGCTCAGCTGATAAGGAATCAAACAAAAGATCCATGTGTTTGCTAAGGAGGCTCTGGTTATACATTTGCTCGGTTAGGTCCCTCCTTGTCTTGAAAATGTGGGCCAAGTGTTCCTTCATGAGTCTGTATGATCTGGGTGAGGCGTGGTTGTCCGGGGCCTGTTGCATTGGCGCTTTGGGTGAGCCATGTATTTCTCCCTCATTCCAAAATTCGCCCCAATTGATCACTGGGTCGGCGGAATTTTTGCAGCAGTCCAACAACAGAGGATGAAGCTCCTCCTCTACCGGACAACTTGTCATGACCATGTCCTCGGTACCTGTGTGTGTCGTATGTTCCCCGCAAAAATACTGCAAGTGGTGAGGAATCTCCACCCAGTGAGGAGGAATCTCCTCCTCCACTATGCATCCACCATAATTGGGCTCTGGGATGGGCGAGTGAGGCTTTGCTTAGGCTTCCATGTCCTAGTTCTGATTAGAATGGGAAGAATGGGCTCGGTTGCTTCTTGGAAAGGGAGAGAGAGCCACAAGTCCAGTGCGTTGGTGCCTGCCTACTTGATTGTAGTAGGCTGACCTGCGCTTGGGCTTGCCTCTCTCACGAGGCATAACAAAACCAAACCTGTGGGGAGAAGAGTGCACATTGGAGAGGCCAAAAATGATTGGGAGGGATAGAATGAAAAAAATAGAGGCCTGGAAGAGCCAAAGCTTGACAGTCAAGGGAGAATGAGGGACTGAGGACGAAAAACGGAGTTAAGGGCAGCAACGAGGAAATCCTCGTGTGATGATGAGTGAGGTGATGGAAATGGAGGCCATGAATGTCGAAGTGTTGAGGGTAGGAGGCATTGTACCAGTCCCCATAAATCATATTTGAAACGCCATTAGAGCTATTGGGCTCTCCTGACGTTCTATGCTCTGCTCAACGTAAATGCAAGGCATGTCAAATGAATTGGGGAGGGTGTTGGCAGTGAGGGGATTTAACTGTCCCTGCTGCCAGCGCACCATGTGACATGCAATCGCCATGTGGCACCCCATCTGGGGGAAGGAAATCTTGACAAGTTATCTCTTGGCATTGCTTTAACAGTTGTGAGTCTAGGTGATTTTGGGGATTTAGAATAAGGATTTTAGCTTGGGTAAAAACTCCCTCATTAGCTAACTTGTCGACTACTTATTTAGCCTCACGTTCTATGTGTGAAGTAACAAGCGTGAGGGTAGGACATAGAAAATATTGTAGAAGAGAGAGAGGGCCCAAGAGGTGCCAGTTGGGAGTTATTTTCTCTGGATCCGTGCCATTGATGATTTTGGTAACCAATGTGATAATTACTTTTGAATCTCCTTCAATGATTAGAGGTTGTAGGTTGAGCTTTGAGGCTAGTTGAATTCCCCTAATGAGACCCCAAAGTTCTATGGAGTTCTTGGTGTCATGCCCCAGAGAACTCGCTTTAAGGTGTTGGATCTTCCTTGTGTTGTCTCTTATAACTGCACCAAAACTTGCCGGTTGAGGATTTCCTTTCGAGGCTCCATCGAAGTTCAGCGTCCAGATCTCGGGGGAGGAAAACTCTAGCTGGAGGGACTGCAAGTGGTAGGGGTTAGGGGAGCTGAAAAAGAGAGAGAATCCTTGGTCGTTATCTTCTGTCAGGATGAGAAGATGATGGATTACGGTGGTTCACTAGGAACGTCTTCTGGGGTCCAAGATTGGATTTGAATAGTTTCCCAAATGCTCTCCACAATTTGGGTCCAGGTTGTGGAGGGAGTGGAGATTTGGGATTGGAAGATGCCCCAATTTATTTCTTTCAAGAGATTCCAAACTATGAAACCTGGTAGGAGTTTCCAGATCCCGTTGAGGAGTGGGATTTTGAAATCTCCCCAGCCTCAATTTCTAACAGTATTGATGACACTTGTTCTATCCCTTTTGGTTTTCCTCATGATGACCGCAACTTGATCCCATATTATATTGTTGTTGGGACATTGATTGAAGATGTGCTACATTGTTTCTTCTTGTTGTTAGCATAAGTGACAAATTGAGGGTCCAATGAATCCCCTCTTTTTGAGGTTATCCTAGGTTAGGAGCCGGTTTTGGACCAAAAGCCAAAGAAAAGTGGAAACCTTCGGCCAAAGTTTGGTTTTCCAGATTATGTGCCAAATTTGATCTTTCGTCTGTTGATGAAAATTATCCTGAAGTTGATAGGCTTCCTTAATTGTGAACGTACCAGTTAGGGAGTACCCCCAGCGGAAAATGTCATTTTCTTCATTGATTTGAATCTTCTTGTTTCCAACTTTTTTTTACCAAGGTTGCATTTCAAAATTTTTCGAAAGGTTGAGATCATGTGAGATCATTTTCCAACTACACCAGGGGGGATGACATGTGTTGTTAAGCCAGAGGTATACAACTTTGAGGTGCCTCAAATATGGTAGTTGGTTTTGGTAGAGTCGAAGATTCTCCAGTGTTTGCAAGGGAGGTTGCAGCCAAGCGTCTGTCCAGAATTGGTTGGAGTGACCATTTCAAACTTTCCAAAAGGCATGATTTTCAATGAGTGGGCTGTTTTTCCAGGCCGCATTCCAGATGTTAGAGCCTTGGATTTGTTTTTCGAGCCTTATGATTTGTTATTGTTGTAGCTGGGGGGTATATTTGTTCCTCCATAATCATGCCCAGAGTTCTTCTCGGTACTTTAACCAATGCCACCATATTTTTTCTCCCATAACATTGTTGAGATTTCCTGGGTCACGAAGACCCAATCCTCCTAGAGATGTAGATTTGCAGATTTTATGCCATCCTACTAGGGCCCATTTTTTCCCTAGTTTATGACCATGCCAGAGGAAATTCCGATGAAGGTTTCTTATGCTCTTGATCACTGTTTTTGGTGCCGTGAGAACTGAGAAAATATAGGCCTGTGACATCCCCAGCCACCAACAGTCCAGGAAATGCCACTTCTTGGACATCTCTCCTAGCTCTGATACCATTTTATGAATATATATGCATGCATATATAACCCTATTAATAGTTACAACATTTGTTCATGCCACTTATTCATGTGAAAATAATCATTAAAACATACTGAAAATATATGCATACAGACAACATATTCTAACCATACATAGATCAATGCGGAAATAGTAGTAAGCCTAATCACACAACATAGATGATATATTGAGGCATTACTAATCAAGTTATAACACATGTACAATTACACAACATATAATTAACAAAGATTTGGTACTTATCTTTCAATAGATGACCACCAAACTGTGTGCAAAACTTCCACAAACCTCCGAGCCTTAGACCACGCTTCTCATCACACTCAATAGTGGGTCACCCCCGATATGGGACTAAAATCCACCGTGCAAGGGATTGCTAGGCTTGGCAAGGGAAACAATAAAGTCGCATATGTCAACAAGAATGATTATCACCCAGGGCCAACTCGTACTAACAACCTACAACCTCTCATTCCCCACATGTTTGTCCCACCCCAGGAAGTGTGCCCCTTCTCTGCTCAACAGTCCTTTGGCTGTCCCACTTCTCTTTCAGGGCTTCAACAACAGGCCGAACATGAATTCTCATAGCACTATAGCGGTAGTTGGGCTCCCTCTGGAAAATCACTTCCCCAACAACCTCTCTCACCTGGAGAGAGTTGCTTGCAGGCTTGACAACCTGCTTCTTCAATCCATAGGCCTGACAACCCGCCTCTTCAAACCACAGGCCTGCCAACCTGCTTCTTCAGTCCATCTTCTAAGTCAACTTCAGTGAGGGTGATGGCAACAACAAGGCTCAGTATAGCTCAGGTGATGGTAGCAACAACACACTATTAAGGCACAACATGACGCAGGAAAGGTACATGTGCGTTGTGCTTCACAGGAAAGGTACGAGATAGTTCACAGTGCCTGTACGGTCCAAAGGTGTATAATAGATGTCGAGGTCGACAATGAAGAGGATGGCTCACAACATGAATCCATGGATGAATTGAGAAGGGTGACAAACTTCCAAAGAATCGTAAGGGTTGTGAGGAAACTCGAGACTGGTCCAGAACCAAGGATGGGGAGCCACGCCAAAATGGGAAGCAAAACCCCAACGAGTTGGCTTTCCCAGCTTTAACTGCATGCATCCAGGTCGACACATGTCTTCTTGCAACTACATGAGTTCCACTTAGCACTCGTTCCATTTCTAGGAACTTAGAACAACACTGGTCATGTCCACCTTAACCTTTAGGAAATAATCATAAAATATTATTCATTTAGAGGTAAGCCCTCTAGATTAGCCCCTAGGCCTAGACACTTAGCCATGTCCCTTACCCTACCTAGTGTATCTTAGTCTCCCATACTCTTTCTTCGTGGTCATTCTACATGCAACAGTGTAATTTTATTAATGATATGTACATTTAGATATATAAAAATCAGGCTCATGGCCTTAAGAATCTAGGCTCTCTGGCCTAATAAACATATAAGTATTCATCTTATAAACACTTGGCTCACCAGCCTATAAACATAATTACAATTCAACAGGGGCTTAGCCTTGGGTTGTTACAATCCCCTCCCCTTATTTTTTCACTGTCCTCAGTGCAACTTACTTACAACACAATAAGATTTCCAAAATATTCAAAAAGATTTGGATATTATGCCTGCATAACATCTTCATTCTCCTATGTTGCGTCCTCAGGACCGTACTAGGTCCACTAGAATTTTACAAGCCCTATGGATCGATTCCAAAGTTGTTTTCTTTTCCGATCCAATATACACATTGGATGCAACTGAAAAGTGCTTTCCTGCTCCACCTGAATCACATTCCAATCAATAACATGATTAACATCAAGTACATATTTCTTAAGCAATGACACATGAAATACATTATATATAGACATGCATGCAGGCAATGCAAGCCTATATGCTACTGGACCAATCTTCTCTAGGATTTCAAATGACACACAATATCGAGTGGCTAACTTTGAACAATTTCCCAACTTCAGGGAGCTTCTGTTGGCCTTCACTCTCAGGCATACATGATCCCCTACTTTAAATTCCCTATGTGTTCTGTTCTTATCATCATAATTTTTCTGCCTGTCCTGGGAAACCTTCAAATTCTACTTAATATTCAACATTTGTTCTTCCATTTCCTTGAGCAACTCTGGCCCAACCACTTCCCTATCAGTTGGGTTGTCCCAACTTACTGGGGTGTTTCACTTTCTTCCATAAAGTGATTCAAATGGGCTCATCTTCAGTGATACTTGATACCCATTGTTGTAGAAAAATTCTACCAAGTGTAGATAACCTTTCCATTTATATGGTTTGTCCATCACATACATTCTTAACATATCTTCTATCACTTGGTTCACCCTCTCTGTCTTCCCATCAGACTCAGGATGATAAATAGTGATGAAGTTTAGATTTGTTTCGAACCGTTTGAATAACCCCTTCTAGAACTTTGATGTAAACTTTGGGTCTCTGTTAGACACAATTGTCTTGGGTATGCCATGAAAGCGTGCCACTTCCCTCATATAAATATCAACAACATTAGTTGTCTTATGAGTAGTCTTCATAGGAATGAAATGGGCAACTTTAGTAAGCTTGTCCACCACTACCATGATTGCATCATGCTGCTTGTTCGTTCTGGGCAATCCTGTGATGAAATCCATTGTTACAACTTCCCATTTCCACTTAGGAATGGGTAATGGTTGTAGTAACCCAACCGGGTTTCTATGCTTAGCCTTGACCCTTTGACATTCCAAGCATCTAGCAATAAAATCAATAATCTCCCTCTTCATGCCTGGCCACTAATATTGGCTTTTGTCTGCTGAAATTGTTTTATGATATCTTGGGTGTCCTGCATAAGGCACCTTATGAATCTCTTTTAAAATCGCACTCCTCAATTTAGAAGAGTTGGTTACATAAAAAAAAATTATGTACAAGAGGAATCCATCAATTCTCAATTCATAATCCTCAACTTTCTGCTACATTTTACCTTGCTGCAATTTTTTTACCAATTCCATGTATTGCAAATCATATTTTCCAGCCTCCACAATTTTGTATTTCAAATCTCATTGGTACATGCTAATGGTTGTAGCATGCAACACATGCACTCTTCTTTTAAGTGCATCAACCACTTTGTTCTCTTTCCCCTTGATATGATTTATATCAAAGTCATATTCACTGAGAAACTCTAACCATCTGCTTTGCCTGGAATTTAGATTTGACTGATCAAATAAATATTTCAGACCATTATGGTCTATCATCAACTCAAACCTCTTTCCCATGAGGTAGTGCCTCCACTTCTTCAAGGCGTGCACTATCGCTGCCAACTTCAAATCATGAGTGGAATATATCCTTTCATGCTCCTTCAACTTCCTTAATTAATAACATTCAACAAACCCATTTTGACTGAGGACTCCACCCGGTCCTCTTTACATGAATCTATGCATACAATGAAGTCTTCATTTGGATACGCAATCCTCAGAATTGGAGCATTGGTTAAAAGTTGATTTAATTACTAGAAGCTCTTCTCACATTCTTCTGTCCATTGAAACTTCTTCCCCTTCCTTTGCAAGGAAGTGATGGGGTGATCTATTCTTGAAAGCCCCGCAATGAACCTTCTGTAGTAGCTAGCTAGACCCATGAAGGATATGACTTCTGTCACATTCTTTGGCGCTGACCATTCTCGAATGGCATCTATCTTCTCAGGATCCACTGCTATCCCATCCTTTGAAATGATATGCCCCAAGTAGTGAATTTTGTTTTGATAAAATGAGCACTTACTCAATTTGGCATACAACTGATGTTCTCTTAGCACTTGCAACACCATCCTCAAATGATTCTCATGCTCTTCTTTTGAATTGGAATATACAATGATGTCATCCAAAAAGACAATGAAAAAATTGTCTAAATATACAAGGATTTATTCCTGCCCTGTGACCAGTGTTGATTTTACATGACATTACAAAAAAATGGGAAAAAGGAAAAAAATCTTTATCTCGTCGATGCGATACCTCTTTTTTTTTGTAAATAAAAAATAAATGATATTACCTTATGCCATCCAAAGCGAAAATTTTCAAAAGATTACATCAAGACTCCCCACTTGTTTTGCCACAGGTATGGAAACTAGAATAGGTGGCATTGTGTATGGACACTACTGTGCATAGAAAACATCACATGTCTAAGAACTGTAATGACTTGCCACATGTTATGCCATATGCATGGAAACCAGAATAGACGGTCTGCACTAGAGTTTCATAGTAACAAAAAAACAAAACATCTAAGACCAGAAAATTAATAGTAGAAAATCTAAACATGAGGCGAACCTAGGATTTCTTTCGGGCTAACCGTGAAGGTATAAGGTTGGCATCATTTCAGGCAATGGTTCTTTGCAAGCTTGACTGATAAGGAATCAAACAAAATATCCTTGCGTTTTCTAAGGAGGCTCTGGTTATACATCTTCTCGGTTAAGTCCCTTCTCATCTCGAAAATGTGGGCCAAGTGTTCCTCCGTGAGCCTGCATGATCTGGGTGAGGCGTGGCTGTCCGGGGCCTGTTGCATTAGCGCTTTGGGTGAGCCATGTCTTTCTCCCTCATTCTATAATTCACCCCAATTTATCACTGGGTCTTCCGTGTTGGGGTCAGGGGAAGTTTTGCAGCAGTCTAGTAGAAGAGGAGGAGGCTCCTCCTCTACCAGACAACTTGTCATGACCAGCTCCTCGGTACCTGTGTGTGTCATATGTTCCTTACCAAAATCCTGCAAGTGATGAGGAATATATTCCTAGTGAGGAGGAATCTCCTCCTCCACTATGCATCCACCATAATTGGGATTCAGGATGGGTGAGTGAGGCTTTTCTTGGGCTTCCATGTCCCAGTTCTGATCAAAATGGGGAGAATGGGTTGGGTTGCTTCTTGGAAAGGGAGAGAGAGCCACAGGTCCAATGCGTCGATGCCTTCCTACTTGATGGCTGGGTTGTGCTTGTGATTTCCTCTCTCACAAGGCATAACGAAATAAATCCTGTGGGGAAAAAAGTGCATAGTGGAGAGGCCGAAAATGCTTGGGAGGGATAGAATGAAAAAAATAGAGGCCTGGGAGAGCCAAAGCTTGACAGTGAAGGAAGAATGAGGAACTGAAGACGAAAAAAAAAGATAAGGGAAGAAGCAGGGAAATCTCCATGTGATGATGAGTGAGTTGATAGCAATGGAGGCCATGAATGTCAAAGTATTGTGGGTAGGAGACATCGTACTAGTCCCCATAAATCATATTTGAAACACCATTAGAGCTGTTGGACTGTCTCGATGCTCTATGCTTTGCTCAATGTAAATGCAAGGCAAGTCAAATGAATTGGGGAGGGTGTTGGTGACAAGGGGCTTTAATTTTCCCTGCAATTAGCGTACCATGTGACATGCAATTGCCATGTGGCACCCCATCTGAGGGAAGGAAATCTTGACAAGTTAGCTCTTGGCATTGCTTTAATAGTTGTGAGTTCGGGTGATTTTGGGGGTTGAGAATAAGGATTTCATCTTGGGTAGTAACTCTCTCATTAGCTAATTTGTCGGCTACTTATTTAGCCTTGCGTCTTATGTGTGAAGTAACAAGCGTGAGGGTAGGATGTAGGAAATCTTGTAGAAGAGAGACAGGGCCCAAGAGGTGCCAGCTGGGAGTTATTTTCTCTGGATCTGTGCCATTGGTGATTTTGGTAACCAGTGTGATAATTACTTTTGAATCTCCTTCAATGATTAGGGGTTGTAGGTTGAGCTCTGAGGATAGTTGAATTCCCATGATGAAACCCCAAAGTTCTATGGAGTTGTTGGTGTCATGCCCCAAAGAACCTACGTTGAGGTGTCAGATCTTCCCTATGTTGTCTCTTATAACTGCACCAAAACCTATCAGTCTAGGATTTCCTTTCGAGGCTCCATCGACGTTCAACTTCCATAATCTCGATGAAGGACAACTCCAGTTGGAGGGACTGCGAGCAGTAGGGGTTGGAGGAGAAAAAAAAGAAAGAGAAGCCTTGTTCGTTATCTTCTTCCAGGAAGAGAAGATTATGGATTCTGGTGGTTCACTAGGAATGTCTTATGGGGTCCAGGATTGGATTTGAATAGTTTCCCAAATTATCTCCACAATTTGGGTCCAAGTTGCGGAGGGAGTGGATATCTAGGAGTGGATGATGCACCTGTTTCTTTCTTTCCAGAGATGCTAAACTAAGAAACTTGGTAGGAGTTTCCAGATCCTATTGAGGAGTGGGATTTTGAAATCTTTCGAGCCCCAATTTCTAATAGTATTGATTACACTTGTTCTATCCCTTTTAGTTTTCCTCATGATGACCACATCTTGATCCAATATTATATTGTTGTTGGGACATTGATTGAAGATGTGCTCCATTGTTTCTTCTTGTTACTGGCATGGGTGACAAATTGAGGGTCCAATGAATCACCGCTTTTTGAGGTTATCCCAGGTTAGGAGCCGGTTATGGACCAAAATCCAAAGAAAAGTGGAAACCTTTGGCCAGAGTTTGGTTTTCCAGATTATGTGCCAAATTTGATCTTTCGTCTATTGATGAAAATTCTCCCGAAGTTGTTAGGCTTCCTTAACTGTGAATGTACCAGTTAGGGAGTTCCCCCAGTGAAGAATATACTTTTCTTCATTGATTCACATCTTCCTATTTCCCACTGGTTTTTACCAAGGTTGCATTTCAAATTTTTTTGGAAGGTTGAGATCCTGTGTGAGCATTTTCCAAGTATGCCAGGGGGGATGCCATGTGTTGTTAAGCCAGAGGTCTGCAACTTTGAGGTGCCTCAAATATGGTAGTTGGTTTTGGTAGAGGAGTATATTCTCCAGTATTTGCAAGGGAGGTTGTTGCTGCCAAGCGTCTGCCCAAAATTGGGCGGAGTAACCGTTTTGAACTTCCCAAAAAGCATGATTTTGAATGAGTGGGATATTTTTCCAGGCTACATTCTAGATGTTAGAGCCTTCGATTTGTTCTTTGAGCCTTATGATTTGTTCTTTCTATAGTTTGGGGGTATATGTTTTCATCCATAATCGCGCCCAGAGTTCTTCTAGGTACTTTAATCAACACCACCATATTTCTTCCCCCATAACATTGTTGAGCTTTCCTAGGTCATAGAGACCCAATCCTCTCAGAGATGTAGGTTTTCATATTTTATCCCAGCCTACTAGGGCCCATTTTTTCCCTTGTTTATGACCATTCCAAAGGAAATTTCCCTGAAGGTTTCTTATGCTCTTGATGACCGTTTTTGGTGCCACGAGAACTGAGAAAATATAGGCCGGAATAGCTTGAAGCATCGCTTTTAGGAGTATGAGTCTGGAAGGGAGGTTTAGGGATCTGAAGGTCTAGGAATGAAGGCGATTGGAAATTGAGAGGAGAAGGGAGTTCCATGAAATATTCCGAGCAACTGAGTCTATTAAGGGTAATCCTAGATAATTGGACAGAAGGGAGTTGCTTGGGATACCTAGGAGGTGAGAGATATGATTTTGAATAGCTAAGGGAGTGTTGAAAAATAAAATATGAGACTTATCCAGATTGAAAGTGGTACCAGAGGCCTTGCTGAAGTATGAGAGGATTTTTTGGAGATGTATGACTTCCTTGGCCATGGGGGTGTTTAGAAGCATAGTATCATCTACAAATTGTCTATGGGAAGCTGCTGGTTGGAGACCATGGATTGGGATCCCTTGTAGTGTGCCATCAGAGACCAAGGTTGATAAGTATCATCCTAATCCTTTGGCCATAATGAAAAAGAGGAAAGGGGAGAGTGGGTCCCCTTCAAATATGCCACGAGAAGGAGAACAAGTCTTTGAGGGGACATCATTTACTAGTATGGAGAAGAAAGTTGAAGAGGTGAGTTTCATGATCCAAACTATCCAATCTTCATTGAATCCAAAGGATAAGAGAAGATAATGCATGTACTATCAACTAAGTTTATCAAAATCCTTAGAAAGCTCATGTTTTATAAGCATACTTGGAGTGCGTGTGGACTTGAGTGCATGAAACACTTCATGAACCAAGATGACACTATCCACGATGTGATTCCCTTCTACATAACTTGACTGTTACTTTGAAATAATGAAAGGAAGGATGAGTTTGAGCTTGAGGGAGATTACCTTTGTGATTATCTTGTAAATAAAATTGCAGGCACTATCGATCGAAATTGATTTGGGTTTGTGACACACTCCTCTTTTGGGATCAGGGTGAGGAAAGTGGAATTTAGGGCCAAGATCACCTGTCCAAAAGTTCTAGATGCCTCCAGAAGTTGTCAGACATATTCTCTGATCATCATCCAACAATGGTGGAAAAAGTTGGTAGTGAAACCATCTGGCCAGACACTTTACCAGGGGGAATTCCTTGATATCCTGATCAACTTCCTCCTGCGAGATCGGTCTCATTAAAGCATTGTTCTGTTCTATGGTGATAAGGGCCAGAATATGTTGCGTGACCTTATAGATGGTGGGTGTTTTTTCAACTGGGGGTTCTGAGAGTATCTCTTTGAAATAGTTGACTAACTCCTCTTCAATGTCATCATGATCTAGAAGTGTGTTTCCTTGCGAGTCCTCTAGTTTTGTAATGTATTTGATGTAGCGTTTGTGTATCATGGAGCGGTGGAAAAATTTGGTATTTTTTTCTCCTTCTTTTAACCACTACACTCGTCAATTTTTCTTCCAAAGGATCTCCTCATACTTGTGACGATATTCAAGTTGTTTCTTTGGGGTTTCTTCCTCCTATAGCAAGGCGTCCAAGTAGCCAGAGACAATGGATTATTGTTGAATGCCCTCGAGTCTTTGTTCAAGGGATTTCTATGCTAAGAATATATCGCCAAAAACATTCTTGTTCCATTCCTGAAGTTGTTGTTTGAAGTTTTTTAGGTGCTTCTGGAATTTGTACATCTGGGTGCCATGTTAAATTTTTTCTTGATCCCACTAGGTGCAGGAAAGCTCCTGGAAGTCTAGGTGCAATAGCCAAAATTTATCAAAATGAAATGGTTTGTATTTTGGAGTAGCTATTGTGTCTATCCACAGCTAAAATGGCCACTGATCGAAGCCCGTTCTTGGAAGGATGTTGGTTTCAATGAGTGGGCCTTCAAGCATTAGATTTTATGAAATTAGAAAGTGATCTAATATGTTGGAAATGTGTTGAATCCCCTCTCGCTTGTTGGTCGAGGTAAAGGAACCATTTTTTGTTTCAATATCGATTAGATTGAGCCTATCAATGAGGTGGATAAATTCGGTACTATCTTGGTCTGAAGATTTTAGGCCCCCACTTTTTTCCTCTAAGGTGAGGATCATGTTGAAATCCCCCCCCAATATCCATATTTCTTGTCCTCTTGATGAATTAATGTAATCTAAGCTATCCAGGAAGTAATATTTCTCTTGAGCTAGCTGAGGTCCATAAGAATTAGTGATGACTCCTTATTTTCTTGAACCTATAGCTCTGTAATGTGCTGAGAGCGTATCTGTTTTTGAATAAGTTGGCTCCAGAATGATTGTAGTAGGGTTCTAGAGGATGGATAAACCCCCTGCCACCCCTTTTGAGTCCGTGTAAGTGAATTTACAGTGCCTCCAACATCTTTTGAATATTTCTTCCGCCATTTCACCAACACATTTGGTCTCCTCAAGTAGGAGGATGTCTGGATTTTCTACTTTGATGTAGTTTCTAAGAATCCTTTGTTTGGATCTTCCATTAAGGCCTTTGATATTCCATGTTATGATATTCATCATATTTAATTGCAAGGGGAGGAGAAATAACCTTCAGTTAGGTGTTTCACTTTTCCTAAGTTAATCATAAAGTTTCCTACCTCATTGATTAGTTGTTGGGCCATTTTTCTTCCCTGTCGCTTACCCTCCTTCTGGTTCTTCTTAGGGTCTGGATCTGGCTCCAGGTGTATTCTTAAGCAGGATGTGACTTTCTTTATTGAATCAAAGAAACATTTGTGCACCTTTCTGAGTTTATCCAGTGGAATGGATTGTAGTTCCTTTCTGTTGAGGGCTTCTTCTAGTTTGTCTAGGTCAATTTCCTCGAGTTACCTTTCATCGTTCTGCATTGTTCTATCTCCATTGTCTTCTTCTGGATATTTTCTTGGGAATTGTTGAACTGGGGGATCCTGGTAGATGATTTTTTCTAAGACTATATCCAAAGTTTGTTTTTCTCTTCCTTTTCCTTTGCCTGGATATGAGGTTATGTGGGGGTTTTCAACTTCCTTTGCTTCCATAAGATTTTTGAGTGCTTCGAAGGAGTTGTTGGTGGGGATTTTCTTTCTTCCCATTTGAGTGGATTTTTTCGGAGGTTGTCTTCTGCATCCATGTACTTGAGTAAATCCATCTTTCTATTTCACCTCTGCTGCTGATCGGACTGGTGCGTTAAGGGGGTAATCTCTAAAGAGGTGCCCATGTTCATGACATTTCCAGTATCTGAAGGGAATGTTCTCATAATCTATTGTCTGATTCCATTCTTCATCTTGATCTTCTATGGTTATGAAGCATAGTAGGGCTTTTGAAATGTTCATGTAAACACATATCCATGCATAGGAAGTGTATTTTCTCTGTTTTGTGGCTTCTGAGAATTTGGCATACCTTCCTAGTGTGTTTCCAATACCCATGAGAATTTATTCAAGACAAAATTCCTGGGGGAGAGAGTATAGGTGTATCCAAAATGGGGCATAAGAAAAGTCATCATTTTTTGGGTAGAAATGATCCATCCAAAACCTTAGATACAGTACAACCGAGTTGTAGAAGTAAGGACCATTTTCAAAAACTCTATCTTTGTCCTCTAGGTTATAAAATATGATTGTGAAGAATCCTTTATAGATTAACTGCAGCTCATAATCCCCTTTCAGGTTCCACCAATGTTTAATCCATTTCACGAGGTCTATTTTTGATGGACAAATCCCTAGAAATTTTCTGATCAAGGCGTGTGTTAGCACTTGGTAAATTTCCTAGAGGCCGAAAATAGAAGAAATTTACAAAGGTAACTTTATCCAACCACTTTTGAAGCTAGGATCTAGCCCTTCCAACTTCAGAGAGGGATCTCTCTATATGGTTTAGCTATGTTTCCAATTTTAGATATTAGGCTAGGTAAAGAGATAGATCAGTTTTGTTGTCAAAGTATTTTTTCAAATTGGTTGAGACAGTCTACACATCCATTGGGCTATGGGGTCTGTGTCTTACTAAATATGAAATACAAACCAGAAACTCAAAGGAAAATTTTTCACAGGGAGAGATAATATAATCACTGGATCTTTTAGTAGCTTAAATGATGATTAGCAGAAAAGATGAGAAAGATACTTTCAAAAAAGAAGCAATTAAGAATTCCTTTATTGAAAACCCCAGAAGAAAAACATTAAAACCTTTCGAGTCAGAAACAGGGTATACGAGATAAATCCTGCAACGTTCGTTACTCTTAAAGATTAGATTCAGAAAACAATATGATAACAAAGCAAGAAAAACATTCAACTTAGAGAAGAAACATCACCAGTGAATACACGCAAGAATCCTGTAAAAATGCCTCCTTTTTATTAATGGAAGATCTCTTCAAAAATATTACAGTCTGAATAGCGTCAGGGTGTGAAGATCAACAACCCTCAATACTTGGAAAAGTGAAGTATTTATAACTCAAATTACAAACGTTCCTGTCATAAATGACCAGGACGTGCTAAATCTATTTTTAGCTTAACTAGTTTAACAAATCTCCTAAATCTAGGAACTGCTTGATGACTTAGTGTAACTGCACGCTGATTTCTGGTTAGACCGTTGATGAAGCCTTTGCACGACCTCATTTGACTGGACAGGTGACTGGACCTGGACAGCTCATCTGCTAATCGAGCAAATCACAGAGCTCTTCCCATCTGAGATGACTGGGCACGTTGACTTTGAGCAGTCTTCAATACACTTCATCCATTTCTGTGTACTTGGCGAATGTAGGCTTGGTGAGGAATATGTATCGAATCTCGTGTTGGATACGTATGTCCCACTGAAGGGAATCTAGGAATGCTTTGCCAGTGATGCTCCCTTGTATGCTAGAAAAATTTGAACTGTCCTTAGCCACTTCGACTAATCTCTTCTTGTAGTCTGGGAGTGTCATTAATTTATCATTGATCACTTTCAGACCAGGAAGACCTTTCTTCTGGAGAGCTTCAATCTTACTGAAGAACCTTTGTACCCCCTAGTCCATGACCTGAACCTTTTCTTCCAGCTGAAGCATTAGTCCTCTCTTGGTCAGAACTCTTTTGACCTCAAGGATGGTCTCGGTTCTGTCTTCAATCTTCATCTCCTCTAGCTCTTCCCTGGTCTTAGAATTGAGGAACTTGATGATCTCATTTTCCTGTGTTGGCATGTCTCCCAATTCTACTCTGATCTTCTCAATGGCCTGTTTGCTCCTTTGGACCAACTCATTCTGCTCAAACATGATTTGGGTCATGGGCCATATCTCATTTATGGACTTTGTGATGTTTGTCCATACATTCTCTTTGACCTCAGCCAAAGTCTTCCCTGCCACTGTTTGCTTTTGGAGCCGTTGTAGCTCCTGCTTGAGCTTCTCTGTTACCTGCGTTTCTTTGGAGAGGCTGGTCTGGAAGGAAGTTTTGAGTTCCTAAAGGTTTTCAACTTCCTTTTTAATCCTGTTGATCTCTGTCTCCTGCTGGTTCATCTTTTCCATGGATTTAGCCAGGTCGACTGTATTCTCTTGGGATGTCAATGAAGTTGCGGATGGGACTGCTGTCACTGATACAATGCTTGCTCCTGAAATCAAAATGGCACTCAATGCAATGACTTCCATTGGCTTCAACTGCTCCTTCTCTTTCAATAATCTCTCCATCTCAGATTTCATTTCTTTGAGCTGTGCATTCTGCTCCATGAGCAGCTTGAGCATTTCGTCCTTCTCGCCTTCTTTCTCTGCTATCTCCTTCGCCTACGAGTCCTCTGTGGGTAGGAGCTTCAGTTGTTTCCTCAAGGAGGCAATGTCAGCATTCTTATTCTTTATCATCTCCTCCACTTCTTTGATGTTTGAAGGGTCATAGCCGATCTTGAGGACCAACTCCTCCAAAGTTTTGATTCTATATTCCTTCACAAAGGACGATATATTCTCCAGCTTGAGTTGTGTTTGAGCATTGTTCAGTGACACTTGCAATTTGGCTGCAGAAGCGAAATCATGCGCCAATGTATGAAACACCATTTCCCCTGTCTGCTTGTGCAGATCCATCTGATCTGCTGGGTGCACGTCCTTCGTCTGGAATTCGAAGGTGGCCCTCTTGTAGTCCGTGATCACCTTGGGGTCTGGTACCTGCGCCTAGAGGAAGGCCATGCGCATCCTGCCCTTTTCTGTGTCAAATGCAGACAACAACCTATGCTGCGCAGTCGACGTCTGCTTCCAAAATTGAGCGTAAGTACTGCTGGTAAGGGTCTGGTTCTTTTTCTTGATCAGCTCGTACTTCTCGAAAATGCTCAACTTGGGCCCAGTCTTGCCTGGATGAGTATCCAGTGGGGAGTCTGAGGATTTCTTTGGCACTACTGGGGTGATGTCCTTATGTAGTCTTGAACCAAATGGAGGAATAACCAACTTAGTCACTGTGGTAGGCAGAGCCTCTTTTTCCCCTGTCGGGCTAGGGACTGATGAAGTCTTAGGCCTCTTAGTGTGCAACTGGAACTCTTCGAATGATACCTCCGTGACAGGCGGAGATAAATCTTGTCGAGGCCTTTTTTCCTTAGGAACCTGTGGCATGGTCGTTGGTGGCACAATGGTCGGGGGAGCCTGCTGTTCCACTTCAATCAATGTGTTGGGCTCCCAGGCCGTCTGATTCACAAATTTTTCAATTTCATGCTTGGACACATGAACATAAGGGATATTTTTGTTCTTCACCCTCATCTTTGAAATGATCCCACATAGATCATAATGCCATGGGAAGCTTAAGAAAAACTTCATCTCTCTCAGCATCCGGTCAGCTTCTTCCCCGACGCCCCGACTGTTGCAGATGAAGGAGCCAATCTGCCCCTTGATTTGAAGCTGTTGCTTCTTCTTTAATGATACAAAATGGATATCATCTGAATTCATGATCTGCCTTATATATTCTAAGGCGAAAATTATGACATGCAAATATTTGGGCAGCTTATATGGCGCCAATTCACAATCCTATACTCTGATCTCGGTATGATTTTGGTACAGGTACCAATCCCCGGTCTTTGTGTTGTCCGAGAGATGCAAGATTCTCTAGACTTCGTCATTTATTCGAGGCTCGGGCCTGCCGCTCAGCATACTTACCACAGGGTGGTAGAACTGATAGATGAATTCCTTGAAACTGTACTCTATGGAGTTGTGCTTGAGCAAGGAAGTCCATGCTATAACTGCCTGAGGTTTACCATCTTCATCCATCTTCTGCATGGAAAAACTAAATTTATCTGCTTGAAAGAAAACAAACATGTATTCTAGTATGGACAAGTATTTGAACATGCCTTCCGTGCCAAAATTCATGAACTGTTCATGAATATTATCTGCCAAGAACGTACTGAAATCAAACTGGGTGGTGGGTTTTTTGTCAGCAGAGAAAATGGATAGAAAACCCAGAATGGGCTCATCTACCCATTGATCAGAGTAATACCCCAACAGAGCACAAAGGGATGAGATGAATTGGTTTCCCTTGGTTGAAAACATGGAGGACGGGTAAGGGGGATTTGTGGAGGGAAATTGAGCGGATGGGGGAAGGAAGAGCTCGAATATTTGAGCTCTTTGGGGAAAAGTCATTTTCTGGTACAATTCGGTGAGAATCTCCAGGTTGAAGGGGGACACAGAGTCGGCTCGTGGAATTTGCATCATCTGGTATATGGCTTCGGGCGTGATGAGGAACAGGATGTCTCCTGCAGAGGAGACGATGGCTCTTTGTTCGGGAATATAGTGAGCTTGACATTGAAGCGCGAACTCGGGAAAATGGTGGATCTGGGGAAAGAGGTAAAGGGGTAAATTGGACTCCCAGAGTCCAATTTCATCACTCTGGTCCAGGAAAACTTCCCTGAGCCATGACTAGAGGTCTGAGAAATAGAAATTGCATTTGGTATCTATGATTAATCTTTCCTTGTCAACCAGTGGGATCTTGTCCAGGTCGACAGGAGGCGGGAGAAATGGTTTCTCTTCTCCTTCTGTTTCTTTAGGCTTTGGCGCCATTTCTGCAAGAGTACCTGCAATAAACACAAAGTTAGTGGGGTCGACTGACTGTGGATGAAGGTGATGGGATGTAACGAAGGAGCAAGCGATGAGTTTCTCTGGTGCGACGAGTGAACACCGAAAGTAGGGGAAAAAACGATAGTTTTATTTAAAAATGGGGTCGGTTGGGCGCGAGAGACATGTTAGCTGGATAACAGATAGGTTATCCAGTAATAAATGGACAACGGGTCATTTGGGGGTGAGATGGCCAGTGACGGTGGATGAAATATATGGACGGGTGACGTGGTGGCTAGGGATTGGAGGTAAAAGTCGTAATAAGGGGCTTGCCATGAGTGAGAGGGGGAAGGGGACTGACAACAATTATGGGATGTGACTAGCTCGGGAACAAGTGGAACAAGTGGAAGGTGATGTCCATAAGTGACGGGGGTTCTGTCAGATGGCAGATGGTGACGAGACTTCAGGACCAATAGATTTATGCCACATAATACAAGGGGCCCGCCAGAGGGAGATTACCATTCCGGACCCCCCCCTCGGTTAAAAGAAGATCATCCGGGGGGGTCCGGAATGCTCTGTGCACCGTTGATCTGGGCGTCGCGATCAGGACCGTCGGTATGTGCAGGGAGTATAAAGGGGGAGCGGAAAAGCACATGCACTGGGAAAACTTAGGATAAATGCATTTTATGGGTTTTTTCCCCAAATTTTCAAATAGACACCACCAAGGGACTTCGACCAAACTATCTTTTAAGCATTTGAAACATGGTGCAACACTTACATCAAGTTGGATTTATTGAAATGAAGCAACAGTGCCACTAACCTATGTTCTAACCTAGTTTCCTATGACAGTTAACCCAGATTAAACTGTTGGGTTAAGAAATTACTCTAGCCTGGGGCTATCTGACCAGGATTAGACAGTCTGGCCAGATTTATTCACTAATCTAACCTAGACACTTTGGCTAAGATTAAACTGTTTAGCC